>JANTCA010003909.1:0-10502 GCA_024741275.1 Chironex yamaguchii | reverse complement strand
GTATTGCAAGGGTTAAGCTTCATTTTGTTACATTTTGTACAGTGCTCTAGCATTAATCAAGGGTTGCTCCACCCTTGGTTTAACTGTTCATGTGTCCTGATTTAAAGTAATTCCTTTCATACTAACCTTTCAATTTAATGACTATTATTTCTGCCATTTATTATTTTTAATTTCTACACTGCTAATGTATTATTATTTTAGGATAAAGAACTCCGATCATTCGAGAACCTTGAGACATAAGCTAATGACTCATTGCTTTTTAATAGTGATTAGCTGCTAGATTAAAAGGAGGTTTATGTGTATCTTATTAAATTTTTAGCTTTCAGTGTTTGTTATCATGCATTTTTTATCTCTTTATTTTTACAGTGTGACTGTAAAGGATGCGGCAGAATCTTCTGTAGCTCATGTCTATCATATAAGGCTGTACTTCCTGAGCTTGGTGATAAGGAGCGACGGGTCTGCAGAATCTGCCATGTCAGGTATACTAGGTAAGTGCTTGGTTACTAATGGTACTAGAGATAGGGGCAACAATGATTCCATCTTAGTTTCATTTTTTAAATAAGAAACCAGCTATAAGAAACAAGTACTCAATGGCCAGAAAAGATTAAGAAACTCTATTACTCGTAATATATCATTATTTTTGTAATATGTTATAACCAGAAGTTAGTAAATGCTTGTTCCTGAAGAAATTCATCTGCCTAACTGATGTGCTTTAAATGGTGTGAAAAATATGGGTGTGGTTACAATTTAAGCCGATCTAAAGGGCATGGTCCAAAGATTTTTGGGGGTGAACCCACAGACCCCCCTTTCTCCTTTCATCTAGTACCATTCCATTTTCTTTCCCAGCCACCCCTGACGTAAAGCATAATTTATCACAGCATTTTGCAACTTGAGTTTATTTGAAGTGAAAATTATTAGACAGTTACTTTACAACCACTATTGCAAAACTGCTTTAGGAGGTTCTATCAACCCTGTAGTAGTCACCATCACTATCATCATCGTTATTGTCATCATTATCATTATTATCATCCTCATAATCATTATTATCATCATCATCTTCATCTTCATCACCTTACTTTGTAACATGATATTTATCTCCGCATGGTCATGAGCTCAAAATATTAAAGTCGTGAGTTCTTGAAAGATCTTGGCTATTTCCCTGATCAATGATTGTCTGTTACCATTGACTGTATTGTGATCAAATCACAAAAAAATTGACAAAGTACCAAAATAGAATCTCAACTTAAATGTGGATGTCCACCATGCTAAACCGACTAAAAAGCCAGCTCAACTGTTAAGGCTAAGTCAGTAGATTGGAACTGCTCCAGACATATGGGATAAGGAAATTGTTTAACTCTACACTTGAAAAGGAGGGTTAAACTGGATGTAGCAATTATTGTGGTATCTTGCCACTGGACAGAGCCTTACTGCAGGTTGAGAGAATCCTGTAATAACAATCTCCGTAATGGTTCCTAGGACAAAGCCAGGCTGGTTTTGGGACTGTACTGTCCAAATGTTTGGCTTGAGTCTGCTGGTTGAGCAATATCATGGATTTCATAGACCTATTATCATCACCCAGATGTGGATGTAGGCAAAAATCTGACCATGGCAGTGATGCTGTTTAACTCTACACTTGAAAAGGAGGGTTAAACTGGATGTAGCAATTATTGTGGTATCTTGCCACTGGACAGAGCCTTACTGCAGGTTGAGAGAATCCTGTAATAACAATCTCCGTAATGGTTCCTAGGACAAAGCCAGGCTGGTTTTGGGACTGTACTGTCCAAATGTTTGGCTTGAGTCTGCTGGTTGAGCAATATCATGGATTTCATAGACCTATTATCATCACCCAGATGTGGATGTAGGCAAAAATCTGACCATGGCAGTGATGCTGGGTTCTGGACATTTATGGGTATGATGTTGTCCCTTATGTCCCCTGGGATCTGTTTTGATGGCAAATTTTGCTTGAATGTTAATATCATGGCCTTATTGCTGAAAATGTTGGTCGCATTGAGGGCCAGTGATATGCCATACATCATTGCTGTGGGAATTTACTCTCCTCTTCATGGACCATTTACATTTTCGTACATATTGCTTTCATTTACTCAGAATGCATTCCATTAGATATATTAAGTTTGTTGTTTTACAATTTACGTTATTGAATATCATGTAGGTTTTATTGGTGACATCGCTTTTAAAGCTATCTGTATTCTTCAACTGTTTGCAACAAAGACAATCAGATCTTCCATTGCATGGTTGACATCTTCCAATACTATTTGTTCTGTATGACTTCTTGGGTGTTACCTGAGCATTATTCTCAATAGTGTTGCTACCAAGGAAGTCTTTGAGTTACGTTTGTATGCATTTCCATTGTATGCTGGCCACCCTCTTCCAGGACACAACTTGTAAAGTTCAAGCATATTAGAAAAGTTTTCACTAGAGTGTGTGAAGGTTCCAATATATCCCTAGAAATATTCGAAGCAATCATTAACTAGGTATGTTTGTCACACTGGTAACTTTCAAGGAATCATTCTATTACCACATGTTTTTAACCATACAAGCTTGGGTTTCATAGATGATGTGGCAGCCTTGTCAACAACTGAGCAAAGTGGGCTATCCTGACAAATATTTTGCACAGTACTGCATTGGTTCACCTGCGGCATAATGCAGCACAAATGAAGACCATACACAGCTGCTGTAATTTGCCAAGCATGGACCCAAATAGCACAATGTGAGGTGTTTGATGTCATCAAACTAGCCACATTTCTGGCTGCAGTAGCTATTGACAAAACATCAAGCCTGAACAAATATTGCACAACTAGCCTACATTATCTTCAAGTAGGTGGAAGTAAGCATTGTAACCAAGGCTGGAGTGTACAGTTTTTGTGTTTAGCCTTTACCTGTACCTGTACACGTGGCCTGCAGCTAAATAAAAGCTGAAATTAGCCAACTGACTCTCTGAAAATGCCAAAATTCAAATAAATTTACCTAATATCTTAGAGTAGGGGGGGGCTCTCTCCTTGATTAGTTTTACTATTGGGAGAGCTCCTCCTTTCAGTAATTCCCTGCATGGAGTATATTTAATTCCTCATATACTTATATATTGTGTTAATTTCCTTGTATTATTGTATTAATTTTACTCTATCAATATTATTTCAGTAAATTGTTTGTTTGTACTTTTAGAATAATAAATTGTATGTAGAGAATTTAAATTATATATGAACTGAACTGAACTTTTCTATTGTAAATTGTAGTGCTCTAGTGTTTTACCAGATCAGAAAGAGAGCTATACGATACGCTAACTAGGATTATTTGCCCTGGTTTGGATGCAAAATTACCTTATTTTTTCTGTATTACTATTACTTTATTTTTTCACATTGTTTCTCTGATTGACAGTCCTGTTATGATTCCATAATTTTTTGTGTAAAACAATATATTAAGGCCATTACGTTCACAATAGATTGGAATCATAAGAGGACTTCCAACCAACAAAACAATGTGACAGAAATGTAGGCCTGGTGGTGGTGGGGGGGGGTATTTGGCCATATACACCCAGCAAATGTTTTGAAAGGGTGCCAAAGTTCAGATGGGGCACCAAAAATTAAAAAGAGTTTGGGTGCACTGTACTAGCCGACTACGATCCAGCACAATGTGCCAGGTTAAGATTTCCAAGGGTGCACTTTTCAAGAACTACAAAGGTGCCTTGCTCTTTACTGTTGCAGGAGGTGAAGTCTCTTTCTTCACCTCCTGCAGCATTAAAAGATACACCATGCTCTTCAAATGGCCATTGAATTTTTTTTGCCAGATATACAAGCTGGACTGTTACAGATGTATGGATAAGCTATTTAACTTTTACAAGGCATTGAAGAAATTTATTGTGGTCTTCCATAATGGAGATGACACAGATATCAATGAAGATGAGGAGGAAGGTGATAATGATGATCATGATTATGATGATCATGAGGATGATGTTGATCATGACAATAGTGACTTGTATTCAATATTTTTGTTTTTTAGGACTGTAACTGAGGGTGAGAAGCCACCACCATATGTTGCAGCGACACAGCCATCATTGCCTGTGGTAAATAAAAGTAGTCAAGGCAATTATGACAAACAAAAAGAGCAGAGTGTATCAATGGATCCAGATGCAGAGATTAGGAATAGGCTTAAAAATCTTAGAGAAGCTCCAGGTACAAATGGCAAAAGTATTTTCAGTTATAAAATGTTGATCTTCTTTTATTAGATCTAATCTGCTGCAAAAAGATATTTTGACTCTATCCTCAACCCACCCTCACCAAAACAGAGGTATCCATACAAGCAGAGTAGAACATTTAGATAGCTAACATCAATACTGGAGTTGTACATATATGTATGCCTTTAATTGACTTGATCAAAACTCTTTTACTTGATAACCCACTAGTAACAACAGAAGTCCTTATATGGAATGTTATGTGTACAATATGCGATAATCTCCTTTTTGTGTTTGGAAGGGACAAACAATAAAAATAGGATTTAATAATATACGTCAAAGAGTAGTTATTGTCCGAAATTTAGGAAGATATTTCCTAAAATGATTTCAAGTTATCACTGTATAATTTACTTATGTATACATAGGTAATAATGAATATTTCCTGTATGAGTTTGCTTTCTTGTTAACTGCAAGGTGACTCCACAAATACCCGCACTACAGACGAAGATATTGCAGAAAGATTTAAGGATCTTACAGGAAAGGTCCCACAAAGTATGCAAAAGTCTGATGTAAGTTTGATGATTAAGTCTCAAATTTGCTCATGATTTTAAATGGATATGAAGCAGAAACATAAACCAATGACCAATTATAACACACTGCTTGCCCAAATAAAGTGCTTTTACATTTTATGTTGATGCCACAACCAACCATGTTAATGACATTAGAAATGGAGTTCACCCCTCTCATTTTCACCTTGTAGAACTTAAGTGGGATATAGATGTGGTGACAGTGTAGTCTTATCTAGCATTTTTAAATTGGCAAGGGTGTCAAGCATGGAAGTCTGTATAAACTGTTGCTGGTTACTGTTTCAGGTTAAGGAATATATAAAGAAGTAAACTTAATTTAAAAGCCATCTCACTTGGATTATGATTTAAACCCACAGCTGTTATCATCAACATTGAGACGCCTCTACTTCATGGCAGGGACTCTACATTTATGGCAGTATTCAATTCCAATCAATTCCAAATACAAATTTTGTCTTGACAAAAATTAACATCTGTTGCATGTGAATTAATAAAAATTATGCAGACATTTAGAAGGTTTAAGACTCTTCCTTCTAAATTAATTTTTTCATAGGATTCTTACAGAGTTACTTACAGCTGAAATACTGGGGACCAGTTCCCCAAAATTTCATGTGTAAGACGCAGCCATCTTAGAATTAAGTTGGAGACTCCTGATTGAACACTAGTGACCATTTTAGCGTATGATAGTGCAATCTTGGGACAAGGCATGAACTTTCAAGTCGAAAGTTGGGTTCGAATCCTGGTGGTGTAAGGAAGGGCATCTGAACTTAAATGGGTCATACCACAGCACAGTCCTCACAGGGTGAGGCACCATCAAAATCCCAAAATTAACCTCGTGTGGGTTTCCCTGGAGAAACTGATGTAAAACATGCGTAATCAGTGTTGGTCAAAAATCATTTTAATCTGGTCATATTGAATATAATTTTGCTTTCTTGTTTTATTCAGTATACAATTAGCATGGTTTGCATCTTCTGACTATATCTTTTGGTCAAAATATTAGGATTTGTGTCACGTTAACAGGCCAAACACCTTTGTTTCAGTCTCAAGTGTTGATTTCTGAAAATTTACATCTATTTGTGACATCATTGCTGTCTGTGCACTTATATCCCTCACTTTTCCTTTATCTAAACTGTCAAATTTGAAAATCCTTCTCTAAGGGGATGTATTTTATTTGTCCTTGATGTGCTTGCCATAAATTCCCTGTCTCAAGCGTGGTGTCCAATTTTACTTTTGATTCTCTTAGACCATATCTATGTCTCAGTCAAAGTACATTGTATTTATAAACCAGGATTTGTACAGTGGATGAAGTCTGTCATAACTAAACAATTGAGAGGTAATTTTGGTTGCAATTGTTCATTCAAAGAATAGTGTACTCTGGTCATATTATTTTCTATATGTAAGTTAATTTCTCCATGCTACGTTTCTTCTGTTTTCAGCTTCTTACTCCAAGGCCAAAATTAACTGAAGCAGAAGAAATTGAAAATTTAATGAAGGGTGCACATGAAGAAGCCAATTTAGACACCAAAGGTCGCGACAAGGATGGTTTATCATCCAGTGCTGACAACTTAGAGGCAAGACTGTTGAAATTAAAAGATATAGACCCATGTAAGATATTATACATTGTCCATGTTTTTTGTTTTCGTAGGAGTAATCCCATGTGCAGCAGAGTTATTCTTACATTTTTCATACGTTAAGCAAATTAACACAGGTCTTCAGTAGAAGTCGAGAAGATGGTCGTTTGTAAAGAACAGAAGTAAAGTTGTGATTGTGGGGTAAACACTAACTAACCAGCAAAGTAGGAAAGGTCAAAATGCAATGGGTAGTTTGACCCCCATTTTCGGCACATTCAATTGGTTCTGTCTTTTGGCGAATGTCCTTACAAACGGGATGTATTTTGAGCTATTTAGCACATTGTTAAAGGCATCAGATTTGCGGGTTCAAATCTCCTGTAGTCACAATCAAATTACCACCGGTACCTGTCATGTATATGGTCCATTTTGGGACATTTTCATAAGAATATTCGTAAGAACGGATGAAAGGAGCCTTCTAATAAAGTTGAGAAGCTCTCTGAAGTCCTACATTTCTTAAGTTTTTTGCTCTTTTGAATTGTTCTGTCACCACAGATTAGTGCCTCCATCATGGTCATTTGCTCTTTTGGGTGATCTTGGTGGATACCATCAATTCAATCGTCGTAAATCAGTAACACGTCTGGTCAACAGTTATTGTAATTGTTGTCCGCTGTTGCATTTCTGGTCATTTTGAGCACTTGTGTACATGAACCCTTTGTAATATTGCTTGTAGCACAAACAGCATTACAGTATCATGGTCGTGGTATATTTATCACAAATATATATATTCAAAGGCAATGAGTTTCTTGGAGACAGTGATGTCTAGCGTGTGCCGGAAGATAAACGTGGGCACGGAATTGTGATTAATGTTTTCGGAAAACTGAATTGTAATTTGCAGAGCTTTAGAGGATACTAATTTGCTTTTCACTGGGTTTTTTTTATATCCCTAGCCAAAGTGAAGCGGACCAATTATGAGTCTGAAGATTCTGAAGATGAAGGAGAGGCAGTTGCAAGGATTCTGCGGAAGGTATATAGATGACCATTGTTTGCCGTGTAGAAATAACGACCACCAAGGTTAAACGAATATACCAATTCGTGTAAAACAAAAGTTTGGTAGAGTTGATAAACTCTTTATATGGGATGGATTTGCGTACAGTTTATCCATAAACTTGTTGTTGATGTTTTCTAAAAGTTACTGAGGTCTACATATCACATAAATGATTTATGTATAAATGCTACTTGCTTCAAGTTATATGAAATGTAACTTTGCTAGATTAAAGCGTTGTATCAGTAATCCATCAGAAGAGTTCAGTTTCATATAATTTCAAACAAATAGGATCTGAATAGTTTTATTGCTATCATGATCTTAATACTCCTGTTGTATAATCTTGATAATCTGGATGCATTTCTTTGTCCTAATATTCAGTTTTTTCTTTTTGTAAAACATACTAGGCACTACAAGAAGAAGCGATTGATAATAAAGTGAAAGAGGCTGGCTATGGTATTTCTTTTGTTGATTGTCAGGTTGTTATTTTGTAACTTAAAACATTTTACAACACGGTACAATCTGCTGGCTTTATCATCGAATTTGAGATAAAATAATTGTCCTCATGACATCGTCCCTTATGTTTTTCCCAATGCATTTAAGCCTGGGTCGATTGTCAAGTTGCTAAAGGACACCGCTATCATGTGGAAGTCGTTTTCGTAGTCATGAATTTGGATTCCACTTACAAGATTACTTGATGGTGCTCTCGGTGTAACTGCCGCAGCAGTGTACCTTGGTAGTTTAACCAGTGTTGTTGGAGACATCTTCCATCTCCTGAAGGCAAGGCTATGCCTTCTCCTGCAGGTAAAATTATGTCTTCACCTGAGGAATAAAATTGGAGCTAGAGTCAAAGTATTTCAAAAGAGTATCTTGAATGTAAAGATGCTCCTGTGTAAGGGCCAAGTACTGATAAATTCTTGGCATACATGCTTTGAGAAGGTTTGCTGTTAGTTTAATCGCAGCAAGAGCCGTATGTGATCTTGCATAAACGTGTGTCTTTATTTAAGATCTCATTTTGTTGTACCTTCAGACCAACTTGATTTCATTGGTAATGAGCCATATTGTTTTTGTAATTGAGTATGTCTACATCTGACAACAGTTGTTACGTTACTCTCTGTTCAACACACGAATGATGGTACAAATAAGGAGTGAATTCGTTGTTATCGCGAGGTGTTTTGTAACTCTCAAAGATATTACTCTGAATCAGCTACTGACATTTGAGGTGCATTTAAGCTCTGACTTTACTTCAGACACAGGTAAATTTTTTTGTAGCAGGAAATTTTTTTTTATCCTGCTCGTTCAATGCAATATGGTTGAAACCCTTTCTCCAAACTACATTTCCAGGAAATTTAATCGAAGACAAGTCAGCCGTTGTTGTTGATGGAGGAATGGTAAGAAAGGCTGGTCGATCATTTTCTGTTATGTATGTCTAGACCCTTCTAGAAACCCCATGCTGCAGGAAGAATTGTGATGCAATATCTATATGAAGCTTCAGAGAAGTTCCATTTGCTTCTATTTTCATCTCATAGCTTCTAGAATGTTCTTTAGCACTCTATGCTGTTCTGAAAGTTCTATTGGCTTCTAGATGGACTTCTCAAACCTATATAAGCTGTTGCTTTCCAGGAATTTTGTTACTATGAATTAAGATAAGTGTCATGGTAGGGGCTCAGAGATATCTCAAGGTGTAAAGAGATTTCTTATTGTAAGAGATTTCTTACTACTGGCATTTGTATCTCACGGCCTAGTTATTTAGTAAACTGCGCCTGGCCTTAATCGAGCTCCGCCGGTCCCAAGTTCAGAGCCCACAGGATCTCTGTGGGGAAGCAGGAGGATTGGTGGCTTGGTGACCCCCATAAAATCGTAAGCCGAACAATCCCTCTCTGTGGGGGCAGGCCACAGCAGACGTTGGATGTCAAACTCTTTGGCCTTAAGTTCAAGTTGTTTAGTAACTTAAAGTTCTCCATTTAGCTCACATATACTCTCCTCGTCATTAGTGAACTTTATTAACCTTGTATGCATTTCATGGACTACAGTGTTAAAGATACGACAGGGATTTAATCTTCCATATCCTTATGCATTATTCACAATAACTGTTTTCCTTGCTGATGATGACTGATCAACAGCAAAATATGCTAAGTATATTTTATAGGAGAATCCTCACTTGTTTACATACCTTGGTCAACTCAAAGATTAGTTAGGCTTTATATGCTTGGGCAAAACTGGTTGTCAGTTTGTCTTTCTTTTGTCGTTGTTTCAATGAGATCAATCAGCTTTGGTCCACATTCTGCTTTTTAATTTTTGTGCACTCGTCTATCTTATTATTGGTATCTTCCATACTCAAAAGATTGTCATGTTAAAGTGCTTTCAGACATGTTTTCCAAATGTTCAAATTCTTAAGAATTAAATGTTCAAGTCTTAACTTTTGAAGTAGTATTTTATGGTTTTTTTGTCGCTCAATATTATCCCCCACTAGGACTACAGCTTGATGCCTCGTTGCTCGAGACAGCTTCAGATCTCAACTCGTCATTCCCCAAAGCCTTCATGAAGAATTGCCCTGCTTGTACATTCACTTATTAGTCCTTCACTGTAGAAATACCGGGGGACTAAAAGTATGAGAGTTTCACGTTTACCAAGCCAGCTTCAAGTAAATTGTAAATTGTACTGCAGCTGACACGTTTGGCCCTGTCAGTTACCTTTCAGATTAATCGAACTAAGTTGTATTTGTACTGACATGGTTCTCTTGCGTGCCACCAGTCATTATCATGGGTAAACTTGTATTTGTCTCGAAAGCATTCTGATATTCAGTTATTCTCATCATCATTATTGATTCAGATTGATTCTCTGTTAATCACTAGTAGTCAGTATTAATGTTCCTTGTAAACTGTATCACAGTATCGTTACTTACGCTTGACCAGGTTTTAGCTGAGTAATTGAATATTTTACGTTTGGTCACAATTTGTCGCAAAGTCTTGTCAGTAGAATGATTTGGAATTGCAACATCGATCTGGCTGACGTCGATTTTAGGGTTTTTCTATTAACTTAGTGTTGTATCTTAGACGATAGTCTAATAATTACAAACTCAGGATTTCGAAATCAATGTTTATTAACCCTAAAAAATG
>JANTCA010003908.1:0-10502 GCA_024741275.1 Chironex yamaguchii | reverse complement strand
GTCGCTAACTTACTTCCATTCCTTTACATTTGTTGTTTACATCATCACTATTGCTGCTTTCACAATTGGATATCGGTCTACTAAACGTTCATAAACATAGTAAATGCGCCTTCAGATCCAAGGGCAATAAACCGACATAACATAACACAAAAACAAAGACTAACTATGCCTACAGTCCAAAAGGTCCATTTCAAACGAACAAAACGCAACATAAACGAAAAATTTAGATGGAGATACAATCTACTTTCCATGATTAACTTACCCTGACTTTGTGAGGTCCTTATCCAGTGTCTGTTTTGATTTTCTAGGTCGATAATCCCTTCTCATCATACGACCATCGTAGCTCCGTTCTATCATTTTGTCTCAATGTTTTAAATTTTGCCCGCCAAGCTACGTCATTTTGAGCAACCAATCAGCAAGTCCGATGTTCAGATGGCGCTACCTGTATTTTCTATTTACCTTGGCCACGACATTTCAACTTTATGCTTAGACCATTCAAATATCGCGTATTGTCCCCAAAATATGGACTGAATCAGCTACTGTCATCAAACGATGGAATGCGTTTGCATTTTAGTCTCAAAAATTGGACAATCGCCTCCTTCAAGTCATCAATTCGTATCATCAAGACAAGGCTTAACCATTGGACATTCGTGAAGTAAAGGAAATCTAAATGAGCTTCATCGACATCTTCAAATACATTTTCAATTGCCGATGATTTGACCTTCTTGTCTTAATTACAACAGATGTTAGTATGCAATGAAATTTTAGAAACTGCCTCTCAACACCACTGTTAGCCATTAATTTTTCACGTAAAGCAGTAAAACCTTTGGTGTTCCTAGGCATTGTAAGGGAACCATCTGTCCTCAGAACATGTTGATTTAGTCACAGAACAAAACTTATCAGGCTTGACGATATTGCGGACATTGATTTTTACATCAACTTCGACAAGGTTATTAAAGTGAGAAGACCCGACATTGTCATTCTTGTGAAGGGTACCAAAGAAGCTACGTTCATTGACATCTTTTCAAGCTTGCATTGCAAAAAATACCTGATACACTACATTGGCGAAATTGCATGACATACTTTGTCTTTACTTTACTTATGTAAATACTTGAAGACGCAAGTGTTCTTTTTCAAACGATTTCCGATTAATGACCTTTGGTATTTGTCTTTTTTTTAAAAAAAAAAGTTAACCAATTGAAAAGTCCTCATGACCATCTCAACGTATGTTTCTGTGTCATAGAAGACCCAGGAAGACAATAAAGGAATATATTGAAGTGTGGATATACTAGGCACTCAGTTATTAAGTGCTAATAGTAACAGAAGTGATAATAGAACTGCAAAAGTCAACAGAGCAAATTATTTTTAAAAGCAGCACAACAGAAAAAACTAACTTTTTACGCAACATTATGTCTAAGCAAATGTACACCGAATTTGGTAATGCAGGAAGCAGAGATGTCGCGGCTGGGGGACCAGCGCCCCCCCCCCCCTCCTGTTGCGAGGTTTGTCGAATTTTTTGGACGATTTCCAGCAAATTCGTCCTTTTTGTCTTTTTACAGAAATTTGATCTGACCTTTTACTTCATTCTATCTGTCACTTACTCTCATTATGCTTTTCGTATTTACACCACAACATAAACAACATAAACAACATAAACAACTATGCCTAAAAACCACAAAAATGTGATACTATCACTTTGATTAGTAAACCAAGTAACCAAATAAAGAAGCTGACTTATGATGTGTAGGTATGTGGCGCCACTTGCTCTAGAATGACCCTAACCAGCCTTACAATAGTAAGCATCCCTTTTTCTTATGAGTCCGGAAACCCTGAAAACTTGTTTTTGATATTTTGTACTAGATTCTATTCTTAATAGGTTTCTTTGCTTGAGATACATGCGATTCATTCGCACTAAAATGGCAGAGCCACATTAAATTTATTCAATGGGTAGCATGATTGAAACCTGGATCTGGGCTTCCCAAATCTTATTTTGACTCGAGAGATACACAATGGCTACAGAAACATTTCCATGCATATAAAGTACCTTTGACGAGCTAACTATTAACAAAAAGTAACGTACGGTACTCAGAATTTTAAAAACATTTTTGATTTGGCAGACTTGCCCATCAAAAACCAAGACAAAGAAATTCTGAAATAAAACATTAATTTATAAGAATATACGAGCTGTACTTGCCCTGGTATACTATCAAGGTGAGCGGCTAATTTCAATCCAGTGGGTACAAGATGCTTTAGCAAATAGAACCGTGAAAACGCCAATGAGAAGTTTAGAAAAAGGAAATAAGAGTTTGAGTAGTGCAGCAAGTCAATCTTAGAATAGAGCGTCTGTAATGAAAGGGCTGGACAAAGGAGTGAAATTGCTGTTTCAAAAAGAGAATACACAATGCGTTTACATTTTGGGATTTGATCAGGTTTGCTAACACGTCATTCTAGAGGCCTGCAGTTCATCGATTGCACAATATCACTGTAATGTGGTCTAGAGAAACCGTTCAACTTCTTTTCTCAATCGAGATACCAAAGGTGTGTACAAGTAAAAGAGAAGAAAAAATTAGCCAATGTTACACCAATGCATAGGCCCCAAATAATCTCGATGACAAAATGGTGGTCACATCAAATGACAAACTATTCAATTGTCTTATGGACACTCTTGCAGACTGCTAGTCAGCAATTCATAGTAATGAAACTGTCACTGATCCCCAGGACTAGAAGATCAACTTACGCAATTCCAGACTTAACTGACTATCCATGTCTTTCGCAAAATTTTGTTAATCCACCATCATCTTATCTGTAGCATAAAAGATTCTTACAACTGTGCGACTGGGTCATAGAGCGCAGGCAAAGTTAATTTCAAAACAAATATATTCATTTTTTGAAAATTCCAAAACAGTTATGCATGGAGGAAGGCCTAGAAGAGTACGATTTTCATGATAAGCGGAAACGTGGGCAGAGGATGCCAGATGAAAGCTTTCCATCATGCTAATCATTTTATTGAAGTGGAGAAGTATCCAATACACTTAGATAAAAGGACGATCTAGCAGTGCCAATTATCCCAAAATTCTCGATCTGAAGAGTGTTAGGCAAAGAAAGCTTTTAAGTATGTTTGTAGGGCAGTGTCGCAAATTTTCAAGGCGAGGATCTAGAAACAATTTTTTAAGGTCGAGCTAATAAAAAAAAATTACATTCCACAATAGGATGAAGTAGGCGTAGATCCTTGATTCTGTTGATTGCTGAACAGAATTTGATTCCAGAAGTTGACCACAAAAACACAACAGACAGATCTGTCAGCACTCCCTTGCAAAAAAGTTCATAAATGTAAAGTGATGGGATAAAATAGTAGTAATATTGTAAGATCACTTTAAAGAACTTTTAATTCATTTTATAGATACGATGTATGCGGTGAATTGAGGTCTCTATAGAGGATGACATTTATAGTGAAAGGACAAATTCAGCATAATTCCACGCTTTTTCCTTAACTCTTCTACACCTTCAGTAGTATTTGCTGCTTCCACTTACCTCTATAATTAAACTTGAGTCCAAAAGGTTTGTTGGAAATTTTTTCTTTGGTCTCCCTCTCCCCTGAAACAGAGGGCCAACGACGCCTCTGGCTGACAGTTGCGAATGATGCAGTTATTAACCTAAAATTGCGACTGAATGCAAGTAATTACATGCAATGTAACTTAAAAAGAGGTTATGCTTTAATTCGTTGAAAAGGAAGTGTTGAAAGGACATTTTAGCTGTTATGCTTGGTCAGTATTATAAAAGAGAAAGCAAGGGAAAGGCAGCGATGTAGCCCAAATAACCTCGGCTTTGTTTCTTTGCAATATTTTGTAAGGAAATTCTGGTTTCTGTTTAACAAAATGCTCACTATGGAATGATTGAGTGATTAAGACCTTTTGCCACCGTCATAGTAATGATTACTCAAATGTGCAGGACGTACATTAGCTCATGTCAGTTTGTTTGTTGCAGAATTTTACAACGTGTATGATTGCTATGTTGTTGTTCATGATTCCATATTAACTTCAATTTGCGAGTTTTGCTACCATTTTTGCAAGAAAATTGAAATGGATCATTCAACCTTAATGCCAGCCGTTGTCATTTTTGCATACTAGCATTGTTATTGTTGACAATACATGTATTTCCGGAGATCCTCTGCTTGGCAATAAAAAATATTACTGTTACAAAATCTCAATGAATGGACTATCTTGAGTTACCGCAAGCCCTTTCCACAGCAACTGCTAACTTATTATACATATATTTAAATAAATATCAAGACAGGGTCATTTATTGTGCTATCAAACAACGGACACTTTGGATATCTGTAGCAGGACGAGAAACATATCACCTCTACTAACGCTAAGAAGGAACAACAATAAGTATACCATGTTCTCGTGTTCATAGGATATCAATTCAAGGACATACAGAGAATATAAAGTAGGACAGTAATATCCACAAGGCAAAGAAATTGATACACTGAATTTGGATTTGTTTGGGCGACACCTTCCTCCTTCTTGAACTTTATCATCAAACATTCATGGTCAAAGCGAAAGCCAGCTCCAGGGCATGTCTTGACACATAGTATGTGGCTTCTCAATCTCGTTGGTGTCAATTTGATGTCTTGTGTTCCCGTCCAACCTGGCCCGGGTAAAGTCACTGTGGACCGTGCTGAAACAAAGTATTTTGTTACCTTAGATCAACTCGTAGAATTCAACATGTTGATTGCCACATTCCTTGTCTCACATTCACGCAAATTAAACTTCAAAATGGCTGAGGGTCAGCAGTGCTCTTTTCACCTTTGACGTTTGCAAAATGGCTTAGTTGGATTCTTGCTAAGCAATGTAGAAATTGTCGATTTTAATGTCATTGGCGGTGCTGATTGGAGCATACACTTCAGGAAAACTGTGAAAATCAACTTCAGTATGTTTCGGTAAGGACTTTATGGCGCATGCAAGACAGTCACCTTGACAGAGTACAACGGGTGTTTTCCAGACGCGACTATCAAATATTAAGTTGTTGAGAATGGATTTCCTTGCATCACCCGTTTCCCTTTGACTGCCTTTGATAGGGCTTCATGACAGCAATCCGAACGAGATATCTATAGTCATTTTACCTGTATAAACAACGCTCAAAAAGTTGCATGCCACCATTGCTGAAGCTCAGAAACATAGCAACACATACCAAATAAAAAAACCCGGTGCGAACGAAACTAAGACCGTTACTTGGCCGCTCCCCGATTTAGCCCACGTGTAAACATTTTCATTGTGCGTTAAGTCTCCCGGGTTCTATTCGAAAATTTGCAATGATAATAAATTCATTAAATTCTCAAAAGCGCGAACTGAGTGTGATTCTTTCAGCCCATTGTATCAAAACAAAACAGGGTTCAACAAATATTACACAGTGAAATTATAAGCACAGTACACTCCGGGCAAGGGCAGCGGTTCATCTTAAATAGGGATATGAATCTTCAATATTATCTTTTCACCATAACTGTAAATTACAAAATGAGACGAGCCATGAAGGAAACGTAGGGGTAGGTTACTTTTACACGATAGATTTTGGGGGTAAGAAGCCCAGAAAATCATCGATCTAGACCAAGCCGATGACACTGCTATTCTATTACACAATTTGACTTCTCAACCTCAAGACCCAAAGGATTGAACAAACACCAACTCACAATCATCTGTAAGGTTTCATTTCATTATACCCTACGAATTATGCCACATCGGTAATAAAAAACTCATACAAAATGAAAGGCAATCACAATGATACATTACGGAGAATTGGAGCTAGCTCATTTCATAAGGCATACATGAATGCATGCAACGGCTTACAGTTTCTGCCAGTGTAATCAACTACTCGGATGTAGTCTAAGATAGAAATAAAAATATATGCATATCTAGTACCTAAATCTAATAAAAAATGACCCTACCGGCAAAGCTGGCACAGCTGACTTATGCAAACACAAGCAACTGACTGACGTATACAGTTCGATAAAAAGGGGCATTGAGTGCAAAAGGAGACAAGGTACGCCTCACAAAACACCAATTCCTTTGAGTTCAAACAACATCAACTCAAAGATTCCTCGAATATTACAGGAGAAACATCCATTGAAAAAAACCTACAATCTATTTCACGAATAGACACTCATGACTAAATTCAAACAGCACAGATATGGCGTCAAACGCGCCCAATTGGTGCGGCTACTATAAATTGTCAACGTCCAATGACAAACGATAGTCTGCATATGACGTGGCATAATGCCTAGCAGTATCCATGCTAGTTTCAGGTAACAGACAGGGCGATCTTGTGTCTAAGCATCGGATATGCAGTCTAGGGGCCTTAGCTTGAACCTCAAATAGTCAACAAATATTACCTTGGCTATCGTTTTATACTAAATTTTAGACGACGACTCACGTAGCATATCAGTTCAGCATGCTGCCGCACAATGATGTCCTGTTCCACTACGCCACGGGACTGAGGTTCTTATATACCAAATATGGGGCTGGGTCATGCGAATAACAAATTCCGCGACAGTACACTGTCAATGCAATTAATGTCGATTTGTTTTCGGCAAAAGTTCACAAATTCAGCTTAACAGGGCAGGTAACTCATTTACCCGACACATGAATTAATCATGCAAATGTGCGCACAAAACGATACGTTTGACAAATTATCCGCGAATTATCCATTGACTAGTTTTATGTAAGTAAATTATTTAAAAATGCAGGCCTCGTGATCACTTGTAAATAAATTTCTTTACCTGTAAGAGTATTTTGTAACTAATGAAATAACTATCGTATGTGAAGAATCAGTCATGGTGTTACTGGACAGAAAAATCTATCTCAAAAGGGTCTATAGTTAAGTGTCCAAGACATGAACACTATTACACCTATATATCAATCAGAAAAAAGAACTTAACGAGTATTTATGGTCTACCAGCGCAAATCCATCGGGCAAATTTCAAGACAGTTTTTCACTTTTAAACATGTGTACACACCATTCCAAGCATTAAGTTGAGTTCTCTTCTGTCCAAAAGACAGGTTTTGAGATCACGCTAATCGAAAAGTAAACAGGTTCTGGCGCACTTTGCTTTCACCGTCTCTGTCTTACAAGCGGTTTCCAAAAACCCACAAACAGAAACTTACGTTCATTCGGGAAATTTGCTGCGATCCAACTTTACAGAAAAGCCTACATATGAGAATAAGAGATGCCAAACAACATGTGTATCCTCCAAATGAGGACAGTGATGGTTCGAATCCGCACTGGCAAGTAGACAAGTCTCCCTCTCCTTGGAGTAAGAAATCCTCCCCGGTGGCCATAATCATACCTATTAATTCTATATGGAATAAGCATAAACGGTGATAAACGGATGCACATGCCGCTTGTAAAGCGCGTACACCAACGGACAGACAACCAATGACAGGGCTTTCGATCTTTCCTATTGAGCTCTATAGCGATATTAGCCATCATGAGACCAGGGTCCGACGCCCCAATGGCCATAATATACCTTCACTTCTGTTCTTAAGACAAGACCACCCCGTCGACTTCTATAAGGAAATTCAAATCTTCCGCTGCGCTTAAACAGCTGGTTAAGCATGCATGAATTGATAAAGTCAACATATGCAAGACTGACTACATGCTTTCGTAGATCGGCACCTTAATGACCTCTACGCTCAAAACATGAAGCAAACACTACTCAAGACTAGTGTCATAGTGTTGGCTCTCCACAATTTGTCAAGGGGTACAACGATACATCAAATCGTAGCCAATTTTAGACAGAAGACCGAGTATTCAACGCGTTGACAAACCATTGTTTACGCTGTACCGCTACAGGTATTATCAAGACAGGATCAACAACGCTGTCTTACATGAGATATCACCTAGACAGAGCATACGACTAACAAATCAAAGAAAAAGTACTAAAAATTGCAAAATGAGATTGCAGAATCTCAAGATTTAAAGAATACCAAAGTACAAAAAAGTTAGTAGATTCTAGAAAATAGGAAAATCAGGCGCCTTATAGTAAATAAACTGAAGAAACAACGATGTACAAGACCTATAACCACTTGTATCACCAAAAAGTCATTAAAGCTAATAAACGTGAGGACATCAAGTAATAGCAAAGCAGTTCTTCCTCCAGATTTTCATTTGTAAATAAACCACTTCAAATTCTAACAAAAGTTCAAACCAGAAACTCCATGCTCACGTCCTACAAAGACTATGACCACCATACTGTACATCGAACTAAGTCATGTTACCTTATACTAAACCCAACTTTCAATCATGACAACGAAAACACTTTTCTGATAACTGATCACATCCTTACCGAGATTAAAAAGCACAATTCTAATCATTTAAAAGTCCAGACAAGGAACTCACCTACAATCTTTTACCATATTTTATAACATCCGAAAAACCACAAGACAACATGTTCCATTTCGCCAGTCTACTATGTACTAAGCCTATGTAAGGGATACGGGGATTGACACAAAAATAATGCACTGTGGGCAAATGTCACTCTTAGCGACTGTATCTTTATCGAATGACAGGCTGACAAATGTTTAAGGGCAATTAATTAATTAATTTCTTAAAGATATCGATAAACGGAAATTTGCAGTTTTTCCTTCTGAAAACGTTCATCATCTACAAATAGGCATATTCAAGACTTTCTTCTGTTACCAACCAAAGAGTCCAGTTGCGATCGACCAAATGGGTTCTGAAGACAGGAATCTCTCGATTGGAAACGTGTCACTTGTTGGCGCATAGGACACCAGACAAGCAACCATCAAAGATGTGGAGTACGACGAAACGAGAATTTATTCTGAATAAGACTGTCAGAGACTGCTGAGCCTCTGTCAAGGCTGAAAGAGTCACAGAAAAGACAGGGTCACACACAAAATCGGTCAACGATGATCAGTGATTTCTTGGGACTTTTTTGTAACCAGACGGTGATCAGGATCGATGCCAAAATTTAATGGTATCTCACTTGAATGAAGACTGATCATCTTGTCATTTATGAGGAGTCGTCCAGTAGTTTCTGCATAATCTTGCTGCCAGACAGGCAAACAAACGCCGCCAAAACAATACCTCCTTGGTGGAGGTAAAAAGATAATAACTGCAATAGCTAAATAATCTCCCAGTTTATCTTACCAAACTTATTTCAGGTCCTTCATACTTACTGAAATCGTTGAGGTAAGGACTTTGGTCTTTAACAACTTTGATTCTTTTACCACATTAATTACCAGTTTGCATTAACTACTACCTATGCAACGCGAAAAGCCTATGTTTTAAAAAAACGCAAGTCACTACAAACAATTTATTACACAGATAAAATAATACTTTCTTGCCCTCTTATCTGGTCAGCACTAATTTTTGCATCCATTTGTGAAACAAAATTATAAGTTACGCGTTGGTCAGATGCACTCCAAAGGCGAGAAGTACCTCAGTAGGCAGGCGACTGAGCCAGAAAGCCAGTACACTCCTCAAAACGACGCAAACTGTCTTTTGGCACTGTGTGCTAAAACTTTACGAAAGCCAAAGGTTCTTAAAAATCGAAACAATGGCATCCTGGTAAAATAAGCAACGTCTGTCTCGTGTTGTCTCTTTTTTTAAGTTAATAGCATTTTGATTTGTTTCGGAGTCTGGTCGTCATTCAGATGCTTTGTGGTATACCTACAGTAACACAAGCAAGCAAAAAAGTCTCAAAACAAAAACTATTTGATTTATAGTGATAAATGATGATCTAAAAGTACTTTACAAATTCATTTTTCAAAACATACGTCCAGAAAAAGACCACGAGGTGCCATACGGAAACGTTATATCCACCACCAACAAGCCACCATGAAAAGGACCAATATTGGACAAACCAAGTGGGAGGGAAAAGCTGTAGAAAGAAATGTCTGAAGCAGAATCATGAGACCAGTAGAAGGTAGCATGAAGAAACGATGAGACCGGACAGAAAACCACGAACCCAGCACCCGTCGATCCCTCTTATCAACCCATTTTTCAACTGCGACCTCGGAGTTACGCCAATAGCGACGTAAACGACGACTTTGGGAGTTTGAACGTTCCACTCATCAGAAAACCAACCAACTGCTCGAGAGAGAAATCAAAATGTCTATCTGACACAGCAGCGTTTGTGACATCGCAATGTTATATATCAACTGACATGTAAATTAAAGGACTATGAGCTCGAGAATCCACGATAAGCAAATGTCACTATCGCTTCGCCGCTTCTAGCAGCTTTGATATGACCTCCACGTCAAATCTGTAAAAACTTTGGTCCTTTATAGCCGACTTTTTGAACAACACTTAACTTTTGCGCAATTTCTCAATTCTTTTCCTAGTAACAGCGAGTCTTAATCCTAGTTAAATACAAAAAGGATCACTTAAAGTGGACATACACCTTTATCGCTTTTAACTTGTTTGGGTAAATTGGGGTCGTAGAAATCAATTGTCAATGTTATTTTTCTGTTTTCTGTGGCCAA
>JANTCA010003907.1:0-10502 GCA_024741275.1 Chironex yamaguchii | reverse complement strand
TGAGGCCCAAAAGACTTTTCGGTTCCAAAATCAGTGATCTTTTGTCGAATAACTCTAGAAACAACATCCTCTGGATAACCGTTTTCAAGGAGAATAGATTTTATTTTCCCTAGTTCCGAATTTTAAAGGAAAAGAGGAAAATCAACCTCATCAAAACACTTGCCGATAGAGCACTTTGTATTTGTTCAAAATTGAAGTTAAATTAAGTATGATTTTAGCGCAATGTTGCAAATTTTCAAGGCGATTTTCAAGTTTTGTACCACAAAAAGATTGTTCAAGACTTTTTTACCCTAAAACATTGCCACTCTCGAAAGTTGTTAATCAAAACACTGTTACTCGTGCACCAACAACATGAAAATCATCATCAACCAACACAACTGAAACATCTTAAACAAGACAGAACAAACCAACAGAGGACATCCGACTTTCAACTGTAAAGACAGAACAGACTGCCCACTACATGGCCAATGCCTAAAAACTGGAATCATTTTACAAAGTTGAAATTACTACGCTAGAAGCAAATGAGTGAGATATAAATAGGCGCCTGCAATTTAAAGACCAGTTGAGGAATCACATAATCACTCAAAAATGAAAAATACATATGGAGATGGAGCTTTACAAGTAGGCCTTGGATCTTCAAAAACAAGGAAAAAGCTTTACAATGCACTGCAGCATGTCTCTGACACACATCCCCTTACAGAGGTGGAAGAGGCCGTTTCCACCTTCGCCTCGAAGAGAAAGTAGCTATTGCAAAAGCAAACAAAGACTCTACTTAATAAATGTACCGAAAATGTGTCTAAGTACTGTCATGGGAATAATTTTCTTCTAAGTAAAATCACAAAGCTCGACTGACACTTTGTATGAATAGCCAAGGTATGATTAATGAAATAAATCTTTTTAATGTTAGAAGCTTCCCAGATAGCTAGTTGGTTGAAAGAAGGAAGATACCAGAAGGAATTTGCAAAAAATCAGATAGAAAGGGCTAAAATGTTAGATAGAGAGTCGCTATTGGAAGAGAAGTAGGTTAGCAGAAACAGAACAGAAGAAACTCCATTAGTTAGCACTTATCATCCATCCTTATGGTAACATGGATATAGTTAAGAAATACCAGTCAGTTTTAAATTCATCAGATAATTTAAGATCATTGTTTCTTAGCCCATCATTAGTTTCATTTTGTCACTGCAGAAGATGTAAAGATATTTTAGTCAGAGCAAGATTAGAAGAGTTTGATGATAAAAGTAAGAAAGGTTGTTGTAAGCATGGAAAAAGGAGTTGCCAGATTTGTGAAGTTGTAGTAAAATGTAATAGTTTTAGGCGTAAAAATAGTGAGGGTGAATATCATATTAACCATCATTTCGATTGTGATTCCAAAAATGTAGTTTACACGTTAGAATGCAAGATCTGTCATAAACAGTATGTAGAAAGCACTAAGACAACATTTAGAATTAGGTTCAACAATTTCAAGGCAGGTAATAGAAACTTTACGCAGGGTCAGATTATACCTCAAGTAGAATTTTTAGTCACTTTTTAGAGAAAGGGAATACTGGTTTTCAAGTTCTTATAATAGAAAAAATACTTCAACAATCTGTTTGTGGTACAAAACTTGAAAATCGCCTTCAAAATAATGTTTTGTTTCTGCATTTTCTCTTTCTTTGTTTACTTTCCTCATCCAGGACTGGCTAGTTTTGCTACATGTTTAGTATACATAGGTTGTCATATACATATACTTTGCTTTCTGATGTTTCATACTCTGAAGAGTGTCAGACAAAAAAAGCTTTTAAGTATGTCTTTAGCGCAATGTCGCAAACTTTCAAGGTGATAGATAAAATAGTTGGTGACAGGCACAGAGACTTGGGCTTAATACCAGAGAATTTTCCTGAAGAATTGTTCGAAATGTTAAAAAAGTTTATATACATTTAGTAAACATGGATGATTGAATTCTTGAGAGAAATACATTCATTAAGTCATTCATTAAGTCATACATACATACACACACACACACACATACATACATACATACATACATACATACATACATACATACATACATACATACATACATACATACATACATACATACAGACATACATACAGACAGACAGACAGACAGACAGACAGACAGATAGATAGATAGATAGATAGATAGATAGATAGATAGGATAGATAGATAGATAGATAGATAGATAGGTTTGCTTTCATAATTTTACAAAGATGTACAAGAAATAAAATGGCATGCAGTACTAAGCAAAAGCAACCAGGTAGGGCCTAACTTAACACAAGATTTTGTCAGTAAGTTTTACCGAAGTCATTTCCAGCTTGATGATTTTTCTTTTATTAAATAATGATGGGGAATGTGAGTGGTTCCTATTACAGGATAAGGCAAAGAAATAGTATTGAGAGGCCAATATTATCAAAGCAAACAAAGATAGCAAAGTTTTCTTGTTATAGAGGACAAATAATTGCAAAACAAATACAAATTTTTTTCATTTCATGATTTGCTTGATACAATGACTTTGGTATAAAATGCTAAGAACATGTTAGCACTATTATCACTACTCTCCACCACTGATTCCCACCTAGGACTTGTTATCCTTTTGGTATCATCCAAGCTATCTCTCTGTACACTATTGCTACACTAAGCTAGCCAATTAAAATTGATACTTACCACAAGTCCTGCTTTTGCAATGGCAAATGGTAAACCAATCAAACTGGACCCAATGAAGGCTTTAAACACATTTGAAAAGTCAGCAAACTGATGAGTACAACTAAACAAAGAAAGAAAAAATAAACAATTGGTTAACATGAGACAAAGCAAACATTTCAAGACTGGATCATCCATTCTCTTAACAGTACATGTACAAAAAGTGTCTACATTTGAGCTCACATCTGTACAAGATAGCTGCCACAGTTGTGGCTCCAGGGACCTTGTTGGATTTCTAAAGTTGATGATAATTTTTTGTACCTGTCTGGGACTATTAAGGACAATTTTGTATGCTGATTCCTTTTATGATACCTGTGGATTTTGATTTTCTTGTTTTCTTGGAGGAATTCTGTTTTAATTGTAGTCTGATTTTTGATCTGAGAGCTTTCGACTTGGATAAGGTTTTGATTACATTCAAAAATCTTCATTTTTGAGCTTATTTGTTATATGATCTCATCACCTTTTTGTAACATTACGTTTCTTGGCTTCTAACTTCAACTTTGTAAAATTTTACCACTCTCAGTTAAAGAATGGTGGTCACACTGAAACTTTTCACTTAATATGCCTGGACAAGATCAAATATGGATACGAAAATATGAATATGGTGTTAGAGAAACATAGTGAAAGACACATTAGAAGGAGAGTCTGTTGCTCATGGCGAAGAAAACACTTGTCACCGATTTCCCAACACCAAAAGGAAACAAAAACAAATATTGATGTTCTTAGAATACCTGAACCTCAGCTGCGTGAAAACATAAAAGATGAAGACACTGAATTAGAGGGATATACTTTTGTGCAAAATGATAGGGAGACATGAAACAATGGTTGGGTAGGTAGTTGTATTCGAAGCGATATAAATTGGCGTATGCTTTGTTGATAAGCCACCAGACACACCATAATACCTCGATCCAGATTTTCTAGCAAAATTTGATGACATACTTTCAATGGGTTTAAGTAAGGATAAAGAAACCATCTTCCTTGGGGACCAGATTATTTACGAAACAAAAGACAAAGAGGTACAGAGAATAATCAGAGAAAATGGTATTGAACAGATTACCAAGGAACCTACTCATGTTGCCAAGGATGCAAAAACACTATTAGATACAATAGCAGCATCCCATGAACAAAACCTATACATCGAATGTTTATGGAAGCTCACTAAATCAACACAATCTTGTTCGTGTGATTATAAAGAAAACAACAAATAGTATATGGCCAGGGTAATTTATGAAACCTTAATGCAAAGTAGATAATTTCAAAAAAGATCTACAAAATTGACCATGGAGAATAGCAACAAGAGAGGGCAATGTAAACAAGGATGGAATAATGTTAAAAGTTTATTAAAACTGAGAAAGTTAAGATGGGAAGTTAAGATGGGAAGTTAAGATGGGAAGTTAAGATGGCAAGTTAAGATGGGAAGTTAAGCTGGAAAGTTAAGATGGGAAGTTAAGATGGGAAGTTTGAAAGTTTATTGAAACTGTGATCAATAAGTATGCTCCTTTAGCAAAGAAGACAATATGAAGGTGTAATTGTCCTTGGCTTATAAGCAAAATCCGCGAAAAGATAAACGGAAGGGATATCTGTTTGAGAAAGGTGAAAAAACTCCAAAAAAGATGGCTGGTCTATGTATCGTCAGCTCAGAATCTTGGTCACATGCTCCATGAGACATAGTAAGGCTACTATAACTACTAAAAAATTCTGCAAGAAAATATAGATCATCCAAAACAATTTTGGCAAAAAATAAAATGATGTTTTCCAGCAAAGAGCATAAATAGACAAAACAGCAAGAAGTTTTTAAAATGGTAAACAGACATTGGACTTGAAAGGAATTTCAAATGGGTTTTGCACATATTTACCAATATTGGCAAAGCACTACAAAAGGTATACCATCATTGAGTGATAACATTTGGAACCATCATGGCTATGCAAATATAAAACAGACTACATAACCAAAAAGCTGCTGCTTTCAATTCAAACCAACAAACAGAAATGAAGTATGGGTGATTCTACATAAGATCAAAAGAAAGAAGTCTGCAGCCACAATGATGTCTCAACATGTATGACTATAGATGGGGCAGATTAAATATCTGCACTCTTTTCAGAGCTGATAAACCATGGTTTAGGGAAGTCAGCTTTTCCTTCTGACGAATAAACCACCAAAGCAACTCCAGCTTATAAGTCTGGTAAAAATCTTCAATGCAAAATTACAGACAATATCATTCCTGTCAAAAGTCATTGAGCCTGTACACCAAGAACTTTGACTATTTGAAAGACAATAAACTACTTTCAGGACGACAATTTGGTTTCACAATACGTCGTGCCACCATGCAGTTACACTTTTTTTCAGATTCAATCAGGGAAAATATGCACAAGAGCCTCATGACTGGTGCACTTTTTATTGATATAAGCAGGTTATTTGATACTTTGGATCATGCATGACTTCTGTCCAAACTATCGATTTATGGCATCAGGACAGGAAACGTCATGGTTTAGTAGTTACTTGCTTAACAGAAAGCAACTTGTGGCATACAATGGACAAAATGCAAGTGATATCTTGTGAAGTACCACAAGAATTAATCCTTGTTCGACTAATATTTGTATTACTCATAAATGACATCGAGGCAAATCTAAAACTATGTAATATAATTCTTTATGCTGATAACACTGTCTTGTTCTATGCTAGAAAGACAAGTACTGAAATTGAGAATATCTTGAGCTGTGAATAGCAGAGGATTGTAAATTGGTTCAATGAAAGTAACCTTGCAATAAATCCAAAGAAATCAAAAACAGAGTGCGTTCTTTATGGTACACATCAAAAAACACCCAAAACGACCAAATTTGAAGTCAACTTAATGGAGTAGGAATTACTGAATTAGCAGCCTATAAATATATAGGGGTTTTGATGGATAAATGTCTTGCTTATGCAGTACACATTGAACAAGCTCTTAAAAAAGCAAGCTCAAGAGTCAAATTATTGTCCAGCATAAGACCGAACTAGAAACCTCATGCAGCAGAAACAATATACAGAGTCATGATTCTACCACTTTTAATATATTGCTACAACATTTTTATAAGCTGCGTTTCGAGAGACACTTCTCCCATCATTAGGCATCAGAGCCTGATGATGGGAGAAGTGACACTCAAACGTAGCAAATAAAAAGCCTATGAGTCATGCCATGATAAAGCTCCTGTCTAAATGGCTTCCATTGAGTAAATAAAGACAAGAATTTTCAACAGTCTTATAGATATGTCACCATCTAAGAAGCAATGATTTGAAAGCAACCAACTACAATCATTAAAGATAATAAATGGTAGGGAAAAAAGCAGAACATCAGATCGGAAATACAATGCATGCAGTTGGGGTCTTTAAATGCTGTAACGGTCTTGCAGCACCTGACTTTATGAAATATTTTTTAGCGTGTAAAACAATGCAAAGCAAATCTTGGAAACACACACAGTTTATTGCTTACAAGAGAAAATCTGACGCTTGACAGAAATAGTTTGCATGCCAGGATGCAAAAATATTCAGCAGAATTTCAAGTGAACTAAAGAGTGAAACATCAATACTGCAGTTTAAGAGTTACTGCAAGGATTTTAAGTTTGATTTTTAACATTTTCTTTAGCCTCTGTTATTGCAAATAACTTTTCTAAACTACATTGCAAAAATACTGGTTATGAGTTTTCTAAATGATTTCTCGGCAGCCCTCATAAAGATTTATACTTCAACATCATGACAGTCCTTGGTCCATCAATTGTTTTACTCATCAAGGCCCACTCTCATTGAGTCCTGTTCTACGCATTTATTTTACGAGGAAAGCTTTAACTCCCATCATTTCCCTTTGATACATTTCTAAACTAATACAATACATATATTTAATATTTGTCTAATATATTATTAGAATACACATTGCTTTTGCAGAAGACTGCTTTGTACAGTTTGTTGTTTTCATTAAAATCCTATTTGCCAAGACAGTGTCAACATCAAAGGGGGACATAATGTGTTCTTGGGATGCAGCTATATTGATGAATACTATATTGGAAGTGATGCTAAACATTTAAATAAACAGCAAACTAAGCATCGATTTCAGCCACACAGCTGAAGGAAATATTGCTGGTTATTCACACATGGCATTGCAAGTTTTTTCTCTCAATAACTAGTTTTTACTCATTTTCTTCATAAAGTGATCCATAGCCAGATAGTTGCCACGTCCCAAAACAGACTTTCAGTAGTCTTCTAAGCATATCTTAGGTATCATATTATCATATTAAACCCTGGTTTAGATCTCTTGATGTCGCCAAATAGTTTCAGGACTTTGCTCTTGATGACTGCTGTGATTGGTGCCAAGTTGGCAATCCAACAAAGTTTATCTACTAGTACTCAGTCTGACAGTCTGTTGCCTGTAATATATCTCACGATGCGATTTTGGAACTTTCAACTCGTACACAAAAGGCAGTATCAAATTGTAATTTCCTTGCAACTGGTAGCACAATTGAATAAAAGATATGCTTTATGGAAGAATTTTTCTTTATCTTTGTGACTGAGAGAAGTTGTGTTGTAGCTGTGAAGCAGGTATATGTAAATAGCTTTTAGACGTATGGTTATCAGAAAAAGGTATTTTGCTTATTTGAATCAATAACATGATCAACAACGTGACAATGTAATACTATGAAAGTCCATGTTCAATCATTTTCACTAAGCCTAAAAATAATAATGCTTTCGGCAACTAAAATCAAACAGAGCTTTGACAACAGATGCTAAATCTACTGCCATTTTTGGTCACATGGGCAAAGATAACCCCTTTTTGCTTAAAATTAATGACAGATAAAAAGAGAACGTTACTTTTTCAGCTGTTTTTATCAATATTTAAGGCATACACCTAGGCATATGTGTGAAACTGATATTAGTGCTTGCGTAACCTAAAATTTTCCTGTGCTGAGAAAACTCCTGTGCACTCTTAAATAACTTTATTCTTTAACGTTTTCTTAAGAAGGCTTTCTAAAATTGTGCAAGTAGCATGACATCAGATTCACGTGATTTTAACTCTTCCTGTGGCAAGTATCCTATCTCTTCCGTGACCTATCCCATGTCCACTGAAAGTACTTATCTAAAGTTGTTTATGGATTTGGTAACTTTATTAGTAATAAATTAAAACAATTAACTACTAAGTTTATTTTTTCAAGTCTATATTTTCTTCAAAAACGAGTACTAAGATAGATGAAAGTTCTTTGAGTCTCATGACTTCACGTAACATATTAAACTAAGAGAGCGACCTACATTCTCCACCAGGCACCAGGCTTGCTACTACTTGGCCAGGGTAAAAGCTAGCTTAGCAAACGTTAAAATAATCAACGGTTGCAAATATACAATGGCCGAATACCTTGGTATGACTAAAGGCCACTGCTATCTTTGCGCATATAGTGCTATACTCTGGAAAAATCCCTGACGTCGGCCCAGGTAGCGAATGATAATTGTATCAATGCCTTTCGCACGCAAAGATTTGCCGCACATTCTGTCCTATGCCTTACATCCTCAATTTCGTATGGAGCTTGCGCTGCCAAATAACAGCTAGCAGCCCGAGTAGTGATTGAAATAAGACCTATTTTGCTTTTATGAAGTAATACTAGTTAAGATTCTACTAAGTAACGAGGCGGCACAGTAAGGCAGTTCCAGTACTTACTCGGTATCCAGTGATGTCCTACCATCTTCAGACTTCCTATCAACTGGAAATAGAAGTCGATCACCTTCATTGGACGTTTCTACACTATCAACAGTATCCTCAAAAGGTCTGCTGTCCTCAACAATCATTGTCCGGTTAAAAAATCGAAACTGTCACTAAAAATCGAAATTGCCAAAAACTCCTCATTTACATTCTGCGGTTTGGCATTTCGCAGTATCATCTGCGCCTCATTTAACGACGACGTGGCAAGAGATCAAGATCGCTGATCGCAAGTATTTCATAAATCTCCAATCCAAGAAACCTGATAATAAGTAGAAGTAAACAATATATGAGTAAATGACAATATCTGCCGTCAACGAGCTGGGCACCTGCAGAAATATCCAGCAAGTTACCTGTAAAATCGAAGGTTGTTATACAGCAAGTTCCCTTAAATAGAAACTACTTACCATTGCCATCCGGTCAACGAGAAGTATTCCTAGGATATTGAATCGAGGAAAAAAGACGTTTTTTATTTTAGAAAGAAATAACTGCTACTGTTAATAAAACTTACAACGAAATATACAAATGCTTGGGTTTTTAGTTCGTGGCAAACACACCAACAACAACTAAATTGTCTTTCCTGCGGAAATGCTGAATAAATTACACATAATTTGGATAATTTATGAAAAAAGAGTCTGGCTACCACTAATATTAATTTCCCAATAATGACAATTGGGCGCAAATGGCATGGAAGTCAAAAGTCTTATATTTGAATTAAAGAGATTATTACTATAGAAATGGACTACCCATCATTTTCAGCCTGAGGAACAGACAGTTTTCTCATAGCGTACCGCCGTAGAGCGAAAGTTGACAGTTCTGCGCCACCTAAAACAACGTGGCACATCGCCGTTCCACGTCGTAGTACACTTTTGGGGAGACGGGGTCATCTGTATGAAGGAGGGTGATGAGTGTAGGAGTTTGGGTCGAGGGGGCATTTTACAGGGGTTTGACCATGTGGGTGGTGGTTCTCAGGAGAATGGGGCCGTACGGCGTGTAGAGGGGGTCGAACTGGAGCTGAACGCTGGGGCTGACTATAGTCAAAATTTTGGGACTAGTAAGGTCCCCTTAACTAAGCAAAACGTCCCAAGAGCTCCGAGCTGTTGGTTGCTATGGTAACCGAAAGCTCACAGAAGTGAGCACTTGGTGGAGGTCTGGGGTGGAGAGGACGCTCCTTGAGTGTTAGAGTGTATAGGTACGGGACCCAATTAAAAAATAAACAGAGCGAGGGTGTTAAGGAAAACTATTCTCTAACTGCTTCCATTAGCTGGATGGCAACAGGTATAGTTTTGTATTTTGATTTTATGTTGCAGCAGGTAATCTCTATCAACACACCTGCTGGTACCAAAGAAAACAAACGTACAAAAGAAAGTAAGCTGGTACTTGATGTTTACAGAGATGAAGGTTGTAAGTAAAGAAACAGGTATAGTGCTAATCAACCTTATAAACTGCATGCAGTGCTTCACAATGCTTAGTAAATTAACGTCTTATGATTTCGTACTAATTCCTTAAGTGTTAAGTATTCCTATCAAAAACAATATTCTACAGACTGTACCCTCTACTGGAAACATAAGGTCTGACAGATAGATTAAGAGTAAACACTATAATGTTTGCGTTAAAGCAACTGATCTTTTGTTTTAGTTTACAAGATGGAGGTAATACCTTTTAAATGATGACAAGTTGTGTAATGAAAAGCAAAAGTGCTATCTTTCAGCAATAGAAAGCTGAATGTCACGGTGATTTTATCAAAAAGAAGCCTTTGTTCTCTAAGTTTATACTTAAAAATATAAAAAGAACTAGCCTGTACTCTGTAGGCAGTAAGAATTCGTTTTTCACTTGGACTCTCCCAATAATCTTTTGTTTCTTTATTTTCTCTCTCTTTGTTTCCTTTCATGTCTAGGATTAGCTAGTTTTGCTACATCTTTTGTATGAATAGGTTGCCATATACATATGCCTTCCTTACATATGCCTCCTACAAAAATGTTTAGTAGTATATGAATTTTTGTGCCTATGTGAAGCTCGGTATGTAGGTTGCACTTCTCAAAGATTGGGTGACAGGATCAAACAACATGTTCCAGCCACTGTAC
>JANTCA010003906.1:0-10504 GCA_024741275.1 Chironex yamaguchii | reverse complement strand
GACGAAGTCAAAAGCAGTACTTACACGGAGAGTGAAATGCTGGGCGAGCTTTAGACACACGAAGTTTTGTGAACCCCGAAAAAGTAAGAAATTAAGAACACGGTACGTGTGGGTTGAGAGGATTCGTTCATGCTGAAAACAGCATGATCCACAGCTCACCACGTGGAGGTTCCTCTCATTGAGCTGCTGTAGTTGGTGTATTATAATACATGCTTCCCATTAGATCTTTATATAGTTCCTTTGGCATCTGTTACGTCCTTAAAACAATAAAAAGAGAACTTGGTCCAATCCTGTCCTGTATGAGGTGCTATTCTAATTAGATTTCTTTGTCAAAATTAACACTTTCTGATGAGAAATTCTTGGACCTAATATTGCCTGTTGTTGCTGACCATCTTACTAATGTGAATGGCTGCCATGGTAATCTTGTACAGAGGCAATGAAGTGTGGTCAGATTTGAAGGCAAGAACATGAGATGGAATTGCATTGCACTCAAGACTACAGACATCTTTCCATGGTGGCATGATCATGCCAAATTGGCATATCTCCAGTCAGCATCATGGACCATCCTCACTAAAGCATTATGAGAGTCATGAAAATGGATTACTTATGTGATCTTGGACATTCTTTCCATTTGCCAGAATAACATCTAAGTAGTCATATGTAGTAGTGGGATTTAGAATCTTGGTCCCTCACATCTTGTACATGTCACTAGAAAATGATCACTATCCCTTTTTCTTTTTTAGTAAAACAAACTTAAGTTGTTCTAAATTGGTTTAATTAAACAGCTATGATGTTTGTTATGTGAAGTTCCATTGTTATCACTTTTGGAAACTGATTTATCGTAAGTGGTGACTGAAATAGTACAATGTTGAATAATTGTCAAGCAAAGTGCTTTTGTAAGTTGTCAGTGAGACAGATCTAGGCAGAGCACCTGTTAAAGATAGTCATTACTGACCATCATTAGGTCATTTAGTTGATTAACTAACATTAAGTAAAAGTTATATCACTTTTGGGTATTGTTCTAATAGATTCGTTTTTCTGCCTGACTTTACATATAGTTTTGCATATACAAAAAGCAACTCCTGCAGGTACTTCTACTCTCCAGTGAAAGTTTAGAACAATGCATTGTGGTGTGTTATTTGCTTCGAACTATCAAAATTTGTCTAGAGTCTAGGGATTTGACCATCTTTTCAATAAAATAGATGTCTTAACTGATTTAACTGCATAACAGCATCAATGATATTGATGTAATGATTTCTTCCTTTTCATTGTCTTATTTACCTATTACAAATTCCCAATTCCATTTATTCTAAATATAGGTAAAGCTGTGATGTCTGAGTCAATGTTTTAACTCTTTCAAATGCAAATATTTATAGCAGTGTAATAGTGTTGCTTAAAGGTGCAGTTTAATGTGTTTCACATTTTCATGCAAAAAGTGTTCTGCAAACAGGGCAAATGACATATATTGTAGTTTGGGAACTTAAGAAATATTAATCCTGTTGACCTGGAGCTATTAGACCATGTTATGTAATTCCCCAGTCAAATTCAAAAATTTTGAAATTCAAATAGTAGTTGAAGACATTGGGAGGCTTGTTATGCTTATATTTACTTATGTTACCTGGAATTCTTGTATTTCATATGTGTAATTAACTTTGCAAAGCAGTGAATATATGTCAGCAATAACAACAGGTGTATAGACTCATGTATCATTTTTTATTATTGTAATGGAATGAAGATTATGTGGTTCTCACTGGGGGGAATTCAACTATGCTCATTCAAGGAGGATTTGTTCTTGATGTAAGTAGCATTATTATCAATTATTTTGTGGTGATGGCTTCTGGGGTATCTCTGTGAAATCACATGTAAGATTGACATTTTGTTGTCATATCAGTCTAATTTTTCTTGAAGTTGTTGAAATATAACATGCCCATGGCTTCCATGACTAGAAAAAGAAACATATCAAACACAAAATGTTTTCGTGCCTCCTCAAAGAGTATTTCAAACTCTGTCACCACTGAAGTCCACACATTGAGGTATAAATAATTCTAGAACCTCATTTGGCCTTAAAACCGACTTATGTGGATACTCCAAACCCACCAGTCCTGTTATATATCCTGGTATTGTTAAACATCTTGCTTCTTAGTGTGTAACATATTCTAAGCAAAAATCCAAATATAATTGTCTTTCTATATTGCATTGATAGTAATATGTATCACACAATAAATTACTTCCAAACAGGATGATCCACTGTGGAGTGCAAGGCTTCTGAAAACAAATCACGATGCCATAAAGCATGTTTCAAGGAGGTAAAGATGTTACTTTCTATCATTCCCTATTGACCTTACAGCCAAGACAACTTGTTTTCTTGTTATATAATATGTTCTGAAGTCTCTCTTGTTTCTAAACACAAGGACATGCATATATGTGGCAATACACAAGAAAATGCAACTAATCCTCAAAATTCACAATGATTTAGCACACTTGTACTTCACGTTGTTCCCTGAAAATTATCCTCTTAGTTTTCTGTATTATGTAGTTGAACATATTCAAATATCAGTTGAAAAGAGCAGAAACGTCATTTTTGAATGTTATTTTCAACAAGCTTCCTTTCTAACATTTAATCTTGCTTTCTGTCTTGTACACTATGACAATGATGATTGTTCTCATCTGCCTCATTGTTTTCTGTCTTGTTATCCTCTGCCACCCTCTCCTCCTCCTCTGTCTTCTCTTTCTCTGTTTATTCTCATTCATCCGTTGAAAGGAATTTAACTGCAAATAGGAGCTACTACATAAACAAGAGTGATGTTGCAAATTCCTCAGCTACAGCACATTAACTCTCTCTATCATTTTATATGTTTCTAGATTTTTGGATGCAGGGTCAGATGTCATATTAACTTGCACATATCAGGTAATTGCAGTATGCCATGTCTGAGTACATTTTCCTCAGTTTTGTAAATACTTTAGTAAATGTAAAAATGTCAATGAGAGTGGATGAGACCTTGAGCAGCACTCAAGCACCAGGACCACATCTTCAATCTTTGCCAGCTGATTGGGAAGAGCAGAGAGCATCATGAAAATCTCTCTTGTGCTTTGTGGATTATAGAAAGGCCTTGACAATGCATGTTTCCATAGCTTGTGGAATACCATGACACAAATGGACCATCCGCCCCATGTCACAGAACTGTTCAGACCTATTTATCAACATAAGCATTCAGCCTTATGCCTTTCTTGTGGAACACTGCTATGGTTTTGTATTGGAAAGGACCATCCGCCCCATGTCACAGAACTGTTCAGACCTATTTATCAACATAAGCAATCAGCCTTATGCCTTTCTTGTGGAACATTGCCATGGTTTTGTATTGGAAAGGGAATGCAACATCTTTACAGATAACATTCGTCAGCCACATTAAAAGACATCAAGGATTAGGAAGGCCTATTCTTGATGGAGTAATGGATGGACAATGTCGAAGAGTGAAACCATGCAAAAGATGGACAGATGACATAAAGTAGTAGCTGGTAGCATTGTGGGCTACTAGCCGTCAAAAGCTCTGTGCTGCTGATGAAACTGCTACAATCTGACAGGACCTTGCATTTTACAAACTGAAATGTATAAATGCTCATAGACAAAGTCTATTTGTTCTTAAACAATTAATAGTTGTCTGTCTTCGATAATGAATAAAAATAAGACAATATTGATATAATATATCAGTTTGTTATTCTTGCAGGGTGCGAGCATAGTGCAAACACCTATTACCCTTTTCATTGGTTATGTCACAATGTTTGGTTCCAGTTGTCTATTTATATATACCTTTGAACTCGTTTCCCCTTAATTCTGTTGCACGACTAAAACCCTGTAGGCGTAAGCTTATATTTTGTTTGATTCTTAACTAGTGCAGCCTTGATCTTAATACCCAGGTTCTTGTCTTTTGCAGTTTTTTGAGACTAGTATTGTATCCAACTTTTGTTCACTATTGATATGTTATTTATTATTTGATTTGCAACATCTAATGTTGGACTTCCCATGGTTTTCTATAGCAAATCGTCCTGCTCTTGACCTTGTTCAGTTATAATAGATTGTATAGAAAGGCTCAGGTTGACCTTTGAATAGCTTCCTAGAGTAGAATTCCAGTGCTGGAAAAACTGCAAGTGAAAGGTAGTATTCATGATTCACAGTCAATAATTGAGTACGTAAATGTCTTATTGCTGAGCTGTTTGATTATTTTAACACCTTTATGCCCAATCAAATTGTGCATGTACTTTCTCAATATATCCACTGTATCCACGTCCACCTGTTATGAAAAGTTGCACTAGCTGCAAGCACTTTGGTTGCAGATACTCATCCAAAGGATACTTTCCTAACAGGCAGTTATTGAGCTTGTTGCTGTTAATTTTGCTGAAAATTTTTCGCCACTGAAATCTTAAACTACCAAAATTTTTCACCATCGAAATTTTTGGCTGCCAAAAAAGTGACGTAAGACCTCGGGAACTGGTGGGTTTGAATTGACAGTTAACAATGTAAACACTTAGTTAAAAAAAGTTTTCCCTTGTAACGACTTTTTGTGGTTTAGTGTCTTGTAACCATTGCATGCAAACTGAATCAATGGTTTGTACGACCATCTGCAAAACTAAGAAGGAGCTAATTGTAAGAGGTTTTTCATCGGCTGGCATTAATGATGCTCTGGACACCATTTTGGAAACAGCAGACACATGTAGCGATTTGATTTAGAAAGAAGTTTGCATACATACAATATAATTGAATATTTTCCTTTTCTTTTTTTATTTTATTTCCTTTTTTTATTTCTTATTGGATATAAACAGACCCTTAATAATTTGTGGTGTGGCCTTTTCAATGCCTTTTTATTTATAAATATTACACAGATAGCAGTGCATACACTGGTGAACAAGTCACGTTTTACATTTTTGTTTTTCTCTCATTAGCATAAGAATCATATTACAATCAGAATTCATGAAAAAGTCAAAATGCTGCTCTAAATCAACAAGAACAAATCTAGTTAAATATGAAAAATCTTATCTCGATGGTACACTGCACTGTTACATGGGATAATTTTTGTGTAGCCTTCTATAGAGTCTGTTATCTTCAATAATTTTTGTCAAACTTTTTCGAGTCCATATATTTAAAAATACGTTGTAAAAGGTGTCAGTCTTTGACAAATCAACAAAAATTTCAACTCATAAGCTAAAAATTATTTTACTTAGACATGATATGGTTAATTATATTGAAAATACAAAAAAAAATAATAAATGAGCATTGTTTTGCACGTAATTTTGATTTAGTTGATATACTATTTAACATATTTCAATATGTTATTTGCTTTCATTACAGAATTCAATTTTCACCAAATTTTCTCAAAACTCGCACCAAAATTAACAAAAACGAAATTAAAGAAAACACAAATTTTTCGCACTTAATTTAGTAAAATTCTTGGAGATGGACAGCCCTAGTACAGTACTTAATACAATGCGAAAAGGCCATCAAAACTCCTTAAACCCACAATGTAGAAATTGTTACACTTTTAACCGTACCTTCCTTAACTCACATGCACTTTTTCTAGGACTTGCATAATTAATGATACAAAATGGTGAAACTTGTTTTGCAGACCCTACCATATTTGTAAATGTGGCGGTTTTTGTTTAATTTTTTCCCTTTTGTCTAGGCAAGCATTCCAGGATTTGTTCAACACATTCCATGTGACCCTTCTGAAGCAAAAGAAATTCTTACAAATGGAGTGCGAATAGCTAAACAAGTCAGGGATGAATATTTGCGCGATAGGTGAGGAAAACTGTTTTCTGAAAAATCAAGATTAAATGAGAACTTGTTGGTAGCAATCACAAGTAGCTTTCCGACACTGTATTATTACCTCGGCCAAGGAGGTTATGTTTTCATCTGGGTTTGTTTATTGGTTGGTCGGTTGGTTGGTCGGTTTATTGGTTTCTTTGTTAGCAAAAGTAAATCTGTGTTTCTATGCAGATAGAAACATTGCCTAAAATGGAAATATCTGTGTTTCCATAGATAGAAACATTGCCTTAAATGGAAAAAGCTGTAGTTAAGTGTTCCCTGCTGTCAATCCCAGAATTGTTTTCACGACTAAGAAGATGTTGCCATCCATTCAAGTGCTCTGTCAGACTCTGACCTTGGCGACTAGTTTCCTGAAATGACTCCAATTATCACCCTTACGTAGCAGTGTCGAGGATTAATTTCTGTCACCAATGTCAGTCCTTATACTAGTTCCAAGCCATAATTATTGCTGTCAATGCCACTTCCCAGTCATGCACGTTTCTACCCATACTAGTTCCTAGCCATGCTTATTCCGACCAATGCCAGTTCTCAGACATTCACATTTCTACCCGTACTAATTTCTTGACATACTAATTCCTACTATTGCCAGTTGTCAGTCACGCTAGTTCCTACTGATACGGCCATGCTAGCTAAAACTCCGTGGATTGCGAGCTTCCTCAATGTACTTGATTTATTCTCATGGTCACCTTCTTTTTGTGTGTCTCTTTGATATAGCATGTTATTGATATGTAGCGTACTTCTACATTTATGGTGAATTTTTATCGTCTTGTTTTGGTTTTCTATTACGTAGTCTTGCACGAAAGATGTTGTTACCAAAAGCGTTCCTTTTAAATCAAGTAATTGTTTGGTGTTAACGTTTAGAAAAATTTCAAAAAATAGATAAGTATAAGTCATGAAAAAGCAGTCAATGAATGGGTAGTTCTAATATTCCAATGAAGGTGTTTTTTAAGTGCATTTCGTTAAGAAATTACAGTAGATCTTCACTGTAAAAAGGAAGTTCAAGATTTAGTGACATTGAAATTAATCTCCCTGAAGTAGTATTGTTGCCCCTACTCCATTCTCTTAAATTGCCCCCTTTGTTTTCTTGTTGAAAGTGATAAGACCTATTATTGTTTTACTCATGCCATGGTTATGTTCTTGCTTTGTCTTTAACATTCAAGGCATGCTGAAACCGATGCTAGTACCTGGAATTCCTTAGGTGTGTATTCTTTTGTGTCTACGTTATGTAAAGCAAGAAACCAGGTGTTTAAACTGCTCACATTCTATGTAGAAGGTCGTCTGGGAGCCGTTAGCTCATCTCCCACTCAGTAAGGTCGCTTGGTGGTTTCGGGAGGAAAATCTGGCTACAAAGATACTCTACTCCAAAATAGTCTCCCAGCGGTTACACATGTGTTTTTGGAAGCAATTTTCGAGTTCTGAAAGTAAGAGCGGTTGGAAAAAGTCAAGTGCATATCTCAATTTTTGGTATTGATGTTGACAACTGTATCAAGCAGCGTCGTAGACTTTAACTTTGTACGTCATTTGACATGTTGTTGTAGGTTAAAGTATATATTTATCAGGAAGACCAAAGATGAGGTTAAGTAATCTGTGATGCGTTTGCCAATTTTAAATGAAGACAAAGTAACACTATTCAGATAAAATACTAGGTAACATGCCATTCCTATAGCAGTGTGAATTGGATATACCAAGTTTTACATCCATTCTGCTTCCGAAGTTATAACACAGAAGTATCTCACGTTGAAAAGAGTTGTAGTGGCAGTGTTGATGTTGAAATTACTCGCGAAGCATGAAATGGAAACACCGTCTGTGTTTCTGTTCTGCAAAGCTGGCAAAATACCTTAGTGTGTTTTCGATAGTTGCTTTTCTTGTTTAGATAAAGATGGTCCTTATGTCGTCGGATCGATAGGACCACGTGGAGCTCACTTAGCCGATGGATCTGAGTACACCGGCAACTATGTGGACGCCACCACAGTTGAAGTAAGGCTACATTATTGTTCCTTGAATCGCATTGCTTAAACGTTGTAAGTCGAAACTTTGTTGAGATTAATTATTAAATACACACATGAATGAATAAGTAAATTTGCTTTGAGCAACATTGTGTCTTACTATTCCTTCAGTCTTCTAGCATTGTACAATTGTTCGAAAGTGAAAGTCAGCTTGTAAACACGAAAGCATGTTTCTCGCTTGGCTGACGTATTATCTGCTCTTCTTATGGAGCTCCAGTCGCCCACATCAGGATTGAGAATTAATAAGGAATCGAAGGGATTTCTAGCATTTTAACAGATGTACTGGCCAAATGCCAGAGAAACATTGTAAAGTTAAAGGCCGCTGCGAGGCTGTCATTACAAAATCACAGTTTCAACTTTTTAGGCAAGTAATAATATTTGGTTTGTCGTTAATAGAATTATGCTTTATTGCAAAAAGGTTGGCATAAGCTTGGAAGCCGTCAATGATCAATCTGAAAGTGTGCGTTGTTAGGACGAATTGCTCCATGGGAGCACTAGAGGCTTCATGATTTTGGACATTCAATGCAAATTTCCTTGAAGATTTTTTGGTAATAGTGTGGTTTTAAAATGAAGAGTGAGAACGTGCAATTTGATGAGATGTTTTCTGAACCCTTAAGAAAATTCATGTGCCTTTTTTTAATAAAAAAGGAGTACTTGGTAAATGTATAGTCAGGGATGCTTAGCCAAAGATGGTAGACGAGCTTCGCATCGAAGAAGCTGAGACGATTTTAGTTCACATACTTGGATCTCCCATTTCCTTTTGAACTCGACCATAAGTATGGTTTACATCTAATTGTCGAACAGGCCCATGATGACATAATTTGATTAACAAATATCAGATACTAGGTTTTTGATTTTGATATTTGATAAGTCTTACTAGCAAAATTTGGTGAAAATGAGTAGAAAAAGGAAAGATTCTTTTGTCATGTGTAGTTCCTGTACTTCCACTTCAAAAGTACAGGACATAGTAGGCAAGATATTATAGCCCACAGCCTCTGTTTTCAAGCCCCTCTCAAATACTTCTTCAGGGAAGCATAGGTATTATTGAAAAAGCTCTTGCTTTTGAAATTCTCATGGTATAAAAAGTACAAGGTGCGCTGACATATTAGATCATGAACCATACTCTCTTTCTCTCTCTCTCTCTCTCTCTCTCTCTCTCTCTCTCTCTCTCTCTCTCTCTCGTGTCCTGTCTCAGACCAACGATAAACGCTAATGGTAGTCAGTACATCATTCACTTTAACATCCTGGTAACAAAAATTTGATCTTGATAATCAAAAGTTGCAGCATTGTAGATCTTCATTTAAAAGCGACAGAAAGTTCTTTCTGCCAAAAGCATGCTTATGTGTTTGATTTAAGATGATACTTGTAGCACTTGATTATTTCGCTTACTTGTTTTTCTTGTAGGATTTGATGAATTGGCACAGGGCAACACTCGAAGTTCTGATTTCGGAAGGTGTCGACATGATTGCAGCAGAAACCATCCCAGCTCTTGTAGGTAATTTTATTTTGACCTTTGGTTTCTCTCGGTTCGGGTCTAGAAGTGTTCTTAATGTTACTCCTGCAAATATTAGGTACAGAAAGTATCTCGTAGTAATGCGATAGAACCCTTGCTAGTGTTTAGGTGTGCAAGTACATACAGGATAAGGACCGTACTTTTACAAACTGTTCTTGCTTAAAAACGTAGCACATCTCGGTTCTACATACCAGTTTTCTTGGCTGCTATGAAGGCTGCTTATTTTTGCTACAGAATAACAAGCAGATAGTACATAGGTCATGTATGTGTGTATGTAGATAGATAAGGAGGACTGGAACCGAACCAGCTTAGCGAGAAACAATCAGAAAAGCCACAATTGGCTGGAAACTACTTGAAATCCATTGGCTGGGCAGCTATCAAAACAGGGCGAACTTGTCATTGGAACACATGTATTTTGCCCGCTTCGTTTGCTATTGCTGCTCTTCTGGCATACTTCAATGATCTTCCTTCCACATGGCATACTCTCATGGTAGTTGCTGTCAGTTCAATTCCATTATCAGCGATGTCTTCATGGACCCTGTCTTTTAAGAATTTCACATCAAAGACTGGCTTGACCATTGGAGAGTGTAAAGGATTAGCAACTCGACGTGATTCATGTTTGTTTTCGTTTTGTTTTATGTTTCTTTGTCGGTGTTTTGTTTGTGGGAGGGACCTATCCCTTATGTTCCTTAGGCGGCACTAAAATAGCGCTAGGGAAAAGCAATTGTAATGTAGCTAAGCCAGATAATAGATAAGACCAAGCAGAAAGTGACAGAGAAGGTTCAGTTGTCGAATAAGTGTGAAACACAGATGAAAGTGAAGAAACGGGGACAGTACCAAACACCATGACAACGGAAGAAAATAAGCCTTGGTAATGACTTTAGTGGAAGTCGAATGAGGGCTAAAAGTGCCCAGAATGAAACTTGGAATTATGTCCATCAACCTTAATCCTAACAGAACAATCAGAGATATGGTCATCTAATTAATGTTTGATTGTTGTCCAGGTATGACAACGGGCCAGTAAAGTAGTTCAGAGCTGTTTGGAAGCTCAGGTGGTTCTGCAAGGAATTTAATTGATTTAATTGATCTTGAAATTACCATAATACTCGATAGGAGAACCAAGTATAAAAGGAGATGGGGGGGGGGTGAGGGGGACTCTAAGAATGC
>JANTCA010003904.1:0-10505 GCA_024741275.1 Chironex yamaguchii | reverse complement strand
ATTTTTATGAAATTTTAGGAATAACTACTGACTTAAGGCTCTTTCAGTCGTCCTTCTCCCAACCCTACCAGCGGTGCGTATTTTTATGACATTTTAGGAATAACTACTGACTTAAGGCTCTTTCAGTCGTCCTTCTCCCAACCCTACCAGCGGTGCGCATTTTTATGAAATTTTAGGAGTAACTACTGACTTAAGACTCTTTCAGTCGTCCTTCTCCCAACCCTACCAGCGGTGCGTATTTTTATAACATTTTAGGACTTTTAGGATGATAGCAAGGCAAACTTTTGGGTAATTATATTTGCAACCGAAGGGATCACAACTATATACTGTTCCCTTCAAACAACTAACAGTTAAACTTAGCTCTGTCCATTTCATTGACCAGAGGTATTTAGGCTCAGTTCAGATTGTCAGCATTGTTTTTTGTGATACTGAACGTTGAATCTTTATACGCACATGCTGAAAGTGCTTACCGCAGATTATTTCTCGTTATTGCATAAGCTAAGCTATTGATGAATTCTTAAAACGACGCTGAGATACATGATTGCATAAATTTTGCTATAAGTTATTTCCTGATCCCTTAGAGCAACCAGGAATCGAATTAAGACTTCATTATTCAAACGTAGGGTTGAAAGGTCCTGAAAAGTTGGAGCATCCTCTTACATAAGCTATCTGATCCTTGGTATGAAAGGCAAAACCTGTTCACTTTTTTGGCACTCAGTGACGGTTTCTCTTATGATAAAAAGCGTGTCTCGTTCCGTCAGGAGGGAGTTGGTTTACAAAGTCAAGAAGTTTAGAATGGGAAGCGAAATTATTGATTGAAAACTACTGATTAGCAATTGAATAGTTTAAATTCCTGTGGCATCATTTTCGTTATTTCAATTTATTTTTAATTTAGCGAGTGTACGGCTGACTTTTGTGAAGTTTAATTGTAAGCGTATGGACAAGGGCGCTTAGAAGGAGTCTGACACCCCCCCCCCCTCATAGCAAGGACTATCAACGACTTTTCCTGTAAAATATTATGGGGAAGTTGGTCACTGCCACCCCTTTACATTTCTTTATTCCAAACACGTATTGAGACGTTGATATCTACCTCCCCAGTTTGACAATGCTTGAAATATAGAAGCAGAATGTCAGCTGAAGTAGCAGGCGTTTGTGAAAATACTCACCAGGAGATGTCCAGTGTGAATTTTTGTAACATGGCCCTGCTACCATGACCCTGGAGCTTTCAAAATATACAATTGTATTAAATCTTAAACAGTGTGTTAGCTGAATTGATTTCAATAGCTACCTACACTTCTTTACACTGTGCAAAACAGAGAACCGAATGTCAACTGAAACGGAAGACGTTTATAGTAAAGATACTGACCAGGAGATGTCGAGTATGCGTCCTTGTTACAAGGGCGCTGCTACCGAAACCTAAAAGCTTTCAATTAAAATATATAAAAGTATAAATCCAATCAAAGTCACGAGGAAAGCAATATGTGAGGTGAATTGTTTCGGAGACGTACAGGACAGTTTGAGACATTTTTCTCAGAATTTAGGAAGGCCAACAGTATCCACTACAAAAGCCTCGAAAATGCATTGTAGCCCAATCCGAGACACACAAATATTGAAGTCATGCTACCAGACCCCTATAAAAGTCAATGCCACGGTTCGCAGCCTCTCCTAACCTCCAACGGGATATATTATTCGATTGGAAAATGACACTAACGATCACTGTCGCCTAGTACGGTAAAGCTTAATCCGGCAGTCGAACTGTTTGGATATTATTTATTATTTAAACAAGCCACCCTAAGTTATAGACCACCGCTTATCTGCGGAAGACTGTGAAACCAGATGAGTGGATCAGATCAAGGTTAAGTAATATTAAATTTTTATTTGTTTCTGTCACGAAACATTCCGTGGCATAAGAATGCGCGCTTATTGCCAGACATCTGACATTGACAAGCTGGTAAAACTAAAATATGACCAACAGTTTCATTTGGGATGCACTGGTCTTATTACACAAACATAATAATGATTTAATAGACCCTGGGGATTCCCAGACGAGAAGATAAGTTTGCAAATACCCATGACTAGCATCCTGGCCACACAATCACGCTCCCATTACATACTTTATTTCCTTACACAAACACTCCGCCACTAGGAGCATAGTACAGTCCCACACACTGGAATATTATGTAAGGAATTAGGAATAGAACATTTGTCGTAACTTATCACACATACAATCCTATACACAGCGTAGTACACTATAACGCATCGTCGCACTTTAGCAAACACAGCATCTGTATCACATTACAAACGAACACTCCATCATTATGAGCAATCACACGATAAACTGACGCACGCATCGAAGCATCTTCATCGTGCACTTACAACAAGTTAGGACATTATCAGCAAAACACGTGACATTCAAGCAGATCTGGAAAATTCTTGACTTTATGGTCACAGTGGAAGCCATATAGACAGGAGCTTTATCATGACATGAGGCGTATGCTATTTATGAGCATGCGACACATGCGACCAATAAAACAGATCTTCATAATTGGTGACACACCATAAAATTCAAACCATAACACACTATCACGCGTTGCCGTAATTTCTGCTAGAAACACATCTGTGTCACGTGACAAACGAACACTCCATCATTATGAGCAATCACACGACAGCCTCACTTACCCTACCCTTTTGCGTATTTAATTGGACAAACCATTACATGGCGTGGCACTTAATGAAAAATAAAGGTTGGTCGGACAAAAAGCTGTTTTGTGTCGACAGATTGCTGTTGTTCGTTTTAATCTTGACCTTTATGACTTGAAATACTGAATCGTCCCCGAAACATAAATGGAAAAAAAGGTTGCCATATACATATACTTTCCTTTCTGATGATTCATACTCTGATGAAGAGTGTCAGACGAAAAAGCCTTTAGGTCTGTTTTAGCGCAATGTCGCAATTTACAAGGCGTATACAGTGGTGTAATTGACGGGGGATAGGGGGCGGCCACCCCCTGGCAGGTCATTCTCAAATTTTGGCTCCCTTTAGACCAACAAGAAAAGATACCTGGAAGAAAAAATATGTATTGGTAGGGCCCCTTGTGAGCTGTTTGCCCCTCCTGGCCGAGAAGGTCAATAACGCCCCTGGGCGTATATAAATGGAAAGTTCAAACCTTAAGGTAATTATCGCAAGTTGTTACTCTATTTAAAAAGGTTTCAGCCAGTGGTTGAAAAGGCACAAGCGAGAGGATACTGGTGTATTACTATTATTACCTTTAAAGTATGAACCTTTCCTTTCTTTGTGAATGAAAGTAAAGGTTGCAGAAATTCTGAGTAGTAGAATTTCTCTCCAGGTGTCTACTACCGTCTAAGCGTTTCCTTCTAAAGTGATAGTGATCTTTTTTCAAATGAAAATAAATAAACGAAAAAGTAGCTGTGCACTATAAAAGTGGGTTAGTAATGAGTAATCTAACTAGATACCAAATTTATCGATAAGGAACACATTGAATCCACTGATTAATCATATTGTGTTGTGGCCTTAGCGTCATGTTCTTTAATACTGGTGAATAAGGAGATGTTCCGTTTTACCAACACCAAGTTTGGCCGCAGAATCTTGTGTATGTCGACCGAAGCAGACATTTGTGGAGACATACCAATATGTAAAATGTTGGAGTTTGGATTAGTTAAAGGGGCCCAGTAAGAGTTATAACTAATCAAGACAGTCTATTCCATTCCCTCGTCTCGATGTAACAACGCTTGGAATTCTGAAATGACATAGAATTGAGGACTCCCCGTGCACTGTATGTAACATGGCTAAAAGAAGATTTGAACCACAGTCCTTCCCCGGTTTTTGTAGCCACAGTTAGGCTTTTCACCACTAAACCATATCGTGAAGAGATACTTAGGCCATGTACTCGATCCAACGTCGGATAATAACTTTGCTGCTGTTGTTACGCAACTAGAAGACAAATTCTTCATATGTGTCATAATTCAGAATGTTGGCAGCATATTTTCAATCATTGTCATTGCGGCCCTAATCAAAAGAGTGAAATATTGTCTAGGATCAATTAGTTCTTTAGCTTGCCTTTACGCCTTTAATCGGATTTGGATGAATAATTGCCAAATCGTCAATTTAGTGCGATTTTCAACATCCATCTGTGTCGTGGATAAGACGAGAATCTTACAATCCAGGTTACAAGTTTGAGTCGTCGTCGCAATAGCAGTCAGAAAATTGGTTAAAAAAGCTAAGGGTAGCTTACTATCATAAATTGATCACTTCTCTGTGAGTTCCTTAACTCTTGGTAGAACAGATAGCTGTGCTTGGATTATGTATGAATGTTATCACGAAATGTAGCCTCGAGTCAAGACAGCTGATTGGTCAGATAGAGGCAAATTTGACAAGCTATTTACCAATCTGGCAACAGGACTATTTGCCAATACCTTATACTAAACAACTTGGGCAGGTTTCCACTAGTCTATACTCCTAGAAACAACTGACGACCCCATATAACGCATAAGATCAAGACAACGTAGCTATATGCAAAGCATCTTTTTTAAAATGCTAACCTAACTAATGTAACTAGGTAAAAACAAATACGTTGAATATACACGGACGTATAATCTTACTTTGATGTAAGACATAAATAGGAAGAATATTTTGTCCTGACTCAAGCGGTTACCATCATCCGTCATAAATCTTAAATGCTGTGTCTCTGTTGACCCCAAGTCTATCTCTCTTTGTTCATCTCTCATCAAGCAATGACATACTTCCATCATTTTCTCTGGAGTGGAAGTTCTCTGTTTTCTTTCTATCCCAATACATTTGTTGAATCGACCTTTGCGCAAACATAAATCATAACTGATTGCCACGCAATAGGCAAAATGGTCAGTGGGTATATTTTCGGACTTACTGAAAAGGTCAACAACATAACCTCTTCCGTTCGCAATTCTTTAATCAGTAATATGTAGGTACACTTTTAGAATTTTGAAAGTACTAGTCTTTATACTAGCCTCAGTGAAACAATGACTGTTTGGAATTTATCATTTCTTGAGTCATAAGCTTTTTCTGAGCTTGTATAGTTTTGAAAATGCTACCTTATTCCAGGAAATTAACGCGGCACTTACTTAATGCGATTTTTTAAAATTCGCGTTAATAAAATACCCTTTAATTAGAAGTCACGTAAATTTCCAAGCCGTTATAAAGTTTCTGGGTAAATGATAATCCCCTTAAAAAGAAAAGATAACTATATTTGCTGTCGTTGTGAGGAGAGGAATGCATTTCAACTTGTTTCATTTCTGTGTTCATTAGATGTATCATGGATCCTAGTTTGACACCGCGTTAATTTAATTCATATTTTAATGTGTCTTTGGATAACCGCGTTAATTTGATTCACGTTAATTTAAGCATCATTAGTTTCGGGGTTCGTTAATTTCCTACAATAAGGTAGTTTTTGTCGACTCGGTGGAGGCCGTGGATGTTTTAGAATTTCTTTCTCATTTCTCTTAGGTCGTTTCACCATTCTATGTTGCCACAAATATGACTGGGATCAAGATCCCTTCAATGATTGTCCCTTTACCTGAGACAATATCAGAACAAGGTCTTGAAGCAATCGGCAAAGGTGATTGTTGTGGATACTACGTGCACGAAGCTATTGCTTTCGCCATATCCCTTGCCCCAGAGTGGTTATTTAAAAACCTTATGCTCTATTGTCTCACCAAACGTACAACGCATTTAAAGCGGAAGTTAAAGTCCAAATAAAAGTATTTGGTTGATTTAACAACCAAGACAGTGCTGCTGGTTAACATGGTAGTGTATCGTGTTGATATTGTGCAAGGGTTTAAGGAAAAGGTTATCAAATAGCGGTAATGGTTACCGACCACAACGAATTATTACTATACGTGCTGCTACTACTACTACTACTACTACTACTACTACTACTACTGTTACTGTTACTACTACTACTGCTGCTACTACTACTACTACTAATACTGCTACTACTACTACTACTACTATTAATTGTACTACTACTATTACTACTTGTACTACTACTGCTGCTGCTGCTACTACTTGTACTACTACTACTACTACTACTACTACTGCTACTACTACTTGTACTACTACCACAAGTACTATTGCTGATGCTGCTACTACTGCTATTGGTGCGGCTAGGATTTGTTTGTTGTTGTTACTTCTTTTCCTTCTTTTGTTCCTACTCCTGGTAGGAGTACTGTTTCTCCTTTTCCTTCTTCTTTTCTTTCGTAATTGTGAAAAGCACGAAACAACTGCCAGTTACTAGATATGATTATTGTTGAAAGAGGCATGTTGCGAAGGTATGTGTTGTGGTAAAGGCAGTGGCTGTGAAGTCCTACTATTGTATCTGCAGATACCATTTTATTGATTCTTGTCGTTTGACATACTATACATTCTGTTTTAGCTCATCGAGATTATATAGTCTTTTTTATTTGATTAATATATTTTACTAATTTTAAATTATAAGAGGAATTGTATGATGTTTTTTGTACTTTTATTTATTAATATATAAGATTCCGTTAATATAGTTTTATATCAAATAACTTTTAAACATTCATGAAGGTTACAGGAAAAGTGAACGTATACCAAATAAATTTTAAAGAATTGTATAAATTTTGAGGTTTTTGTGAAGCACACTCTCGTGCGGTATCCATTTTGTATTGTTGCAGTTATCTGCCACGAATTGGTTGTGAGGCACTCCCATCTGCATGCCTTAATTGATTTTCTACAAGGAGTTTACAAACAGATTGTGTTTGTTTTTGACCCTGTGATTATGTAGTATGCTGCAATATTTTTTCACTACTTGCGTTTAAGCTGCATAAATGTAGCTGACTCCCACACCCGGGAATATACTCGAAAGTGATTTCTTGGTTAGAACGGGATTTGGTTGCATTTCTCATTTATTTTGAACATGGTACTTGATTTTCAAGACCATTTTCTTCTCCGCTAGATCATTGTAGCTTTAGAGTCAAAAGGCTTCCTTTCCTGTCCAAAAAGGTGAAGTTGATGACTTCAAAGGCGAGCACTTTGAAAAGAAGTTTCTCTGTCGCTTTGGATCAACTATCCAATGTGTAGCTGTTATTCAAATGGAAGTTTAAAGAGCTTCGCTCTTTACGTTTCTTACTTGATTATTCTGTGCTGCTACCAAGGACTAATATTTCATTTCACATGCTGTAAGTTGCATCATGACTACAATGCCACGCTATCTGTTTCTTTACAACTGTCGAGTACGGACATGACAGTTGAGGACCATTCTTTTTTTCCTGATACTTGATTTGTGTTAGGCCTCGTGCATTTTTTTGTTTGTATTTCCAATTCTTGTCTTTATTGTTAGGTTGTAGTGACCATCTTGTGTGCTTGTCGTTTGTCCTCACTTATTACACTGCTCAACAACAAAATTGCCACACAGGATATTTTATGTGTTCTACGGTTTATTTGGTGCGCGGATTACGAATCTGAAGTCAAATGTTGCCTAGCACATCCAGATTTTGAGATACTGAGGTCACCCTTGGTAACCGCTAAGTTCATATCTAGGGTTGTCCTTGCCAATCATTGTATTTAAAGAATATCATTCATTGAATATTGTGTCATTGCTATCGCACTCTTTTGTGCTTGTTTGTAAAAAGTGAATATTTTGTCATTGCTATTACATTCTTTTCAGCCAGTGTCAGTGTAACGAAAGTCAGAGCAGTGAAGGCAAAGAGCTTGTAGTATAGTTAAATTGGCCATTGAGCCAGAATTAATTGGTTTTATCCTAAACTTTATTATGAACACAATGCGAGCTTGCCAGAATCATCCGACCTTCTTTGCTATATTTGTGGGACGTTCACATCTACAGATCAAAGTACAAATATCACCAAGAGCCTGTCCGTGGCTTATAACTTCAATCTTGGTTGTAAGATTGGTGATCAGAACAAAGTTTGCCCCGCACACATTGCATGGATTACCTGCTACTCAAGACTAATAAAGTGGTTAATGAGGAGCAAGAAATCCATTTGCAGTACCAATGGTGTGGTGTGAGCCGAGGGATTACTTGACAGACTGCTATTTCTGCAGCATTGAGTACTCGGACTGTGCATCTGCTCTCAAACCAGTGCCACATGACATAGAGAATCCATCCCCTAACCCGCCTGCATCTCGTCAGCTATCATGTTCATCAGTGAGCTCCAATGATGACCGAGATAAGCAGCATGTTGCTGATGGTTTCTAAAGGGATGACTCTGCGTATGAAATGTAGCAAGGCTTGAATACACCTCATTTGATTATGCAAGAGGAGCTGAATCATCTTACCAAAGACTTTACTTGTTCGAGGGAAAAGTCTGAGGTTTTAGCCTCAAGATTGAGTTAATGGAATCTTGTGGACCCAAGTGGTACAGTAACCATCTTCAGATCACGGCATGTCAAGCTTGCATCCTTCTGGAAGATGTCAAATGAAGTCTGTTTCCACAATGACATCAATGGCCTCATGAACCGAATTGGGCTATAAACTTGAAGCAGATAAGTGGAGACTTTCTCTTGATCTTGTTAGTCGTATGAAGGAAACATACAAGTCCATGGAAATCCTCTTGGACCTCATCCAATACTCCAAATACAATTTAGGTTTACAGATGGGCTATACAAAATACATATTTCTTTTACTTCTGGGACAGTAGAGATGATGCCCGGCACTTTCAAGAGAAGAGATGGCCATGGACAATCAAAATGTTGTGGAAAAGTGCAATATCATATCCAAACGACTAGTTGATCCTCAACAGATCTACTTACCCCCTTTGCATATTAACCTAGGCTTAATGACGAACGTTGTTCATGCCATGGATTTCCAAGGGGCTGGCTTCAAGTGCTCGTCAGAAAAATCTAGAGCTATTCTGAATGTAGCAAAACTAAAAGCTTAGGTATTCAATGCACCTCAAGTCCAGCAATTAATCAGGGATCCACTGTTCCGTTCAAAACTCGCACCAAAATGAAGGAGCTGCCTTGGAAGCCTTTGTGGATGTTGTACAGAATTTCATTGGTAATTGTAGAGCTGATAACTATGTAGCATCGGTCAACAACTTGTCAAAAAAGTTCTAAGCGATTGGTAGTCGGACATCTCTGAAAATGCGTTTTCTTCGTTCCCATATGGACTTCCCCCCGACGAATCGTGGGGATGTCAGTGATGAACAAGAATGTTTTCATCATATGACATATCATTCATGGAGAAACGATATCAGGGAAAATTTAACCCAAACATGACGAGCCCTTATTGCTAGTTTATCCAGCGGGAAACCCCCTAAGAACTATGCAGAAAAAATCAAGCGTCTGATCCATCCTTCATAATACTATTGTAGACTATATGAATAGAGGAAAAGGTACAGAGTATTCCCTCTCTTTATTTTTAGATTCATCTCAACGAAAATATAAAATTTATTAATGAGGCTAATTTAATTTCATTTTCAATGATATATCCCCAATGCTTATTCTAGCACGGTATATAAAAATCTCAAATAACACAGGATCCTGGTGTGCTGGAAACGTTACAGGTTCAAATCCGGAATCATCATAATTGATTTAGTAAACATAAGGCAAAATACTGTGTGTGGCGGACAAAAAAGCCTTTTATTGTCCTATGTTATAGTTGCTACATATTTCTTGTTTGAGCTGAGCTGGGCTTTCTTTTTTTAAGACTATTCTGTCGTATGATATTTTTCAATGACATAGTTTAAAAGTGTTTTGGAATATTTTTGGATGTTAATTGTTTATTTAACAACGTAAAAGAATATTTGGAATGTGCTAACCTGTCTTACTTGTGAAGAATGTACAATGATTCCGATGCTTAGTGTCTTTTAAAAGCGAGCCAGAATGTACTCCGGAGTCAAAAGTATTCCAGAAGGATCTAGAACGCAATTAACTCTTAAATTTGTTTTGAAAAGAATCTAGAATGTACTCCTGTGTCAACGGTTATTTCAGAAGGGTCTAGAACGCAATTAACTCTTAAATTTGTTTGGAAAAGTTTCCAGAACGTACTCCGGTGTCAACGGTTATTTCAGATAGCTCCAGAATATACTCCGGTGTCAGTGGTTATTTCAGATGGCTCTAGAATACAATTAACTCTTTAACTTGTTTTCAAAAGTATCTAGAGTGTACTCCGGTGTCAAAGGTCATTTCAAATGGCTCTGGAATGTGCTCTGGTGTCAACGGTTATTTCAGAAGAATCTAGAGTGCTCTTAACCGTTAATTGTGTTGAGAAGTATAAGGAATATACTGCTGTGTCAACGATTATTTCAGAAGGATCTAGAATACAATTGCCTCTTAAACTTGTTTTCAAAAGTATCTAGAATGTACTCTGGTGTCAACGATTTTTTCAGAAGAATCTAGAGTGCTCTTAACTGTTTAATTTGTTCTGAGAAGTATCAAGAATGTACTCATGTGCCAAAGGTTATTTCAGATTGCTCTAGAATGTATTCCGGTGTCAAAAGTTATTTGAGAAGGATCTAGAATGCAA
>JANTCA010003902.1:0-10506 GCA_024741275.1 Chironex yamaguchii | reverse complement strand
GTTTTATAATTTTTTATACCTGCTAATTTTTGAATTCTTTATTCTTATTACTTTTTTAATACTTTATACTTGTTGATTTAATAATTTTTCATACTTATTAATTTTTTAATTCTTTATACTAGTTAATTTTATAATTTTTGATACTTGTTCACTTTTTAATTCTTTAAACTTGTTAATTTTTTAATTCTTTATACTTGTTAATTTTCTAATTCTTTATACTTGTTAATTTTATAATTTTTTCTACTTCTTAATTTTTAAATTCTTTATACTTGTTAATTTTTTAATTCTTTATACTTGCTAATCTTTAAACCTTATTTTATTATAGCTTAACTTCATTTCTGACATTTTAACAGTTGCTGAATATGGAATAATCCATTGTGCAGTGTTATAATGAAGCTTGAAAACTGTTGATTTCACTATACCCAGGGGCGGATCCAGTGCAAATCTAAAAGGGGCAGTTGATAATTGAGGCGCTGATAAATTGTCACAACTTATTGATGAGGGTACACTGTACACAATCGTTTTCGACCCTAACTACTGACGGAGGATCCTCTATTTACGTCTAAGAAGAGTTTCAAAACAATTATGTTCAAGCAATGATAATACCGTAAGTGCATGCCTGCAAGGTCTCTAATTAAAAGAGCGCAAATTTTACAAAAACGATGAACGAGACTTGCTTCATCTTGGCGAGGGGGTAACTGCCCCGCTATTGCCCCCTAAATCTGTTAGTGACTATGCCTCATGAAAAAGAGGAACACTGTTATATGTTAGTATGTCTGCTAATGAATTATTTAATGTTCCTTTGAATAAAGTCAAGTAAATGCACAATTGCGCCCAAAGTAGTGTTGTCCAATTCTGCTGAAATTGTCATTTCGACTCCTTTGGAGGGTCTACAATAATGGTTGTGTCCAGATGATTATGTACTATGTTTCCAGCAAAAACAATCAACAACAGAGAGATATTTATAAAATAATACTACTTCACTGCAAGCTCAATTCTTGTTCAAATTTTTAGCATCAAAGTAGCACATATTCATTTTGTTTTGACTCGGTCAAGGTACAGAGTTAGCTTCATCAAAATGTATAGCTTCTATGAGGGCAGTTTTGTTTCATAAACATCACGGGTTAGCTCTCAAAATGACGAAATGTTGTCGGAAAAAGCAACAAAAAGTGGGTACTGTCTCAATATTGAATTTAACAAATGAGACAGTTATAAACAGTTGTTTATTGCAATTAAATTTGCTATGCAATCATCGACTACAATTTTACAGTGGAAGGCAGCTACTCTTAACCCTCTTCTAATATGATTGTCTGAAAATAGTTGCTCTTGTTAAGCAACTGTCAAATGGCTGCAAAATTTACAAGTTCTGTATTCTAATTGTAGAGCTGACTTTGACAAAAAATTGGAATAATTGTTCAATATTTCGGAATCATGTGTACGTGTAAAGAGGACTGGGGAAAATCAGCTGCTGTTATTGACCAATCAGCGCGTAACAAACTCTTGCAGATCTTCCGTCCAGAAACAATAGCGGTATCAAATCACAACAAATCCATGTGCGCCGCGGATGGCAAAATGGCAGCCAACAGTTGAGTATACAAGACATTAAAAACGCAATCCAAAAGTGATCAAACATCTATTTTCAGCACAAAAACTCTAACTACTACAGACTGCAGACTTATGATGATACGGATGCCAAATAGAGAGACTGTAAACTCTTTAATGTGAAGACATGAGCGATAAAATACAATGTCTCAGCCCTTGAAGGTTGACAATTCTCGGATGGATTTAGTAGACGGACGTTAGAATTATTTGCTCTATACTTTATAAATTTGTCCCACTATATCATATTATTCTGCATCGTTTAGATACTACTAGGCTAATGTTGGCGAATTAGCTTTCCAGCGAGGAAGCAAAATTACGATTGTCACCACCAGAGCGTCGAGCCCGGGTCTTCAAATACGATGTCCCTCCTGCTAAACTAAACATCTTACTGCGACAGGTTGGGGGTCTATTATCTATTGAACCCAAGTTGTTCACTCGCTTAATTGGGTGTCCACAAAATCTGTTGAGCAAGAGGACTACCAGTGAGATCCATTTTCACATTCACTTTGAAAACTGCACAAACATGATCTGATTATGAAGATACTTTCACAAAGCATGTGGGTATGGAATTCGTGTGAACGTAGACGGAGGGAGATCGGAGGCATTTGGGGTGCATGCTACCCAATTTCGTCCCAACTTGATAGGTGAGACTTTTTCCTCGTAAAGTATCCCCTTGGCAAGAGCCTGTGTTTTTTTTACGCTCGTTACTGAGCGTAGTTGATTCTCGTGCAAGTTGTGGTGAATTTCCTAGGAAGTGAGCTGTTTATAAGAATGGGGTCATGTTACCTCTATCCAATGGTAATTTGTCTGTGGCGATGGGTATTGGAATTTGCAACCACTGGTTTGTAAGTATCCACTATTTTACAGGGGCTCAAGACCCTATGTATGTAATAGTCTCTTTCTGGACAATAAACCCTATTTTTGCCCCAATCCTCGTGAGCATCTATAGCAGCCCGCATCTAGTGTTGGCAGATCACACAAGAAAGGTTCGTCATCCACATTCCCGATTGGGCAATTGACTAACAATACGATTGATAGGTTAAGAAATATGCTTGTTAAAGTAATTACCCCCTTGGGCGACACGATCTTCCCTAATAATACAAAAACACTATGGAAGAAACAATGATTGTTCAAGTTTCACTATTCAATAATCTGTAGTGTACTCGTTATGCAAATATCAGAAATTAAGAGTAAAAGATTGGTTAGTGCCACTTTTTGGCCTTGAGTCTGAAAGAATTTATCAACTCTACAACGTGAAATTATTGCGTCTTCTTCATTTAAGAACATTCACAATATTTATGAAAACTTTCTGACACGGATTTCTGTCCTACGTATAGGCTGCAAACGAGTGAGAGAGGGAGTCCGGTTGAGACACTCACTTGCAAAATGTTAAGCTAATTAGATTGAACTAGATCTTAATTGAAGGTATCCTTTTCATCTCCCAACATACCGACGATACCTGTCTATTCATGTGACTAACAACCGTGACTTTCTAGACATCTGCACAGGCATATTTGCACTTTTTTCCACTCATTTGAGGATTGTTCGCAGAGCCAACCTGCGGGTTATACTGCACCTTAGCACGTGCAGAACTAATTTGTAGTTCTTGAACATGAGTGAGTAAACCAGTGTGAACAATTGGTTGAACAAGACTGGATACCCATGATCTCAATCACGATGATTTGTGGTATTGTGCTAGCTCAGCCATCCGACGGCTTCTAACAGTTTTGTCGTACCCAATTTCCATCACATGGCTTGGGTGGCATATGGTTTTCAGGCACTTGCCAAAGGTGCCACGAGGTGGATTCGATCCCAGGGCGCAAGCACTCTAATCACTCGGCCACTCACTCACTAGTCTTATCATACGATAAGGTTCAAGGCAATTGTAGCAAAGGTTCAAATATACGAAATTTCATAACAGATAAGTCTTGAATAAATTCATTCAACGAGACATGGATCTATTACCTAGTGATAACTTAAGTCATAATTTTGAGAATATTTCAGATAATTTTGAATTACGATCCTTTGCTTGACTTGCTCGGTTCTTCTTTAAACCTGTCTTGAATCTAGTTTATTATTTGCACAATTTACCTCACACCAAGAAATTTAAAGTTGGGGAAAGGTGGGGGAGAGGACTTGAGTTGACTATAAAGACTTTTGCATACCACACTCAAATGCATCACAATTTAACTATGATTTTATGACCACTGTTGCTAGCAAGACTATGATCCATGGCTACTACTGAGATTTGGAAATCAAATAATGATACGAATGTTTGAGATTAAGCTTATGGCATCCTCTTAGTAGTAACAAGCCAAACTTTTTTCCTTTGCAAAAAAGTGGGGGTTACAAGCCCCAGCTGCTATTACTGGGCTTCTTATTTACCCGTGCGCCTCCTTACTCTCATTGTTTTACGACTCCACAGCTATATCGGTTTGAGTTGCACGGAAACGAGAATTAAGTTATTGAAATTTTGAGAAACATATCGTTCGTCTCGAGAGTTGGGAGCGAACCCGTGACCTTTTGATCTCCAGGCAGAATGCTCTGACCACTGAAAGAGATAACGAGACATTGTTTCTGAGAGGTGAATTTAGGATGTCATGATTTGATGATCGCATCCCTACATATGACCTGTTTTCATATTGCCACTCTTATCTCGTTTATTACTCTCACCATTAAAAACATCTTCCTTTGCACCAAATAAATAGAATCTTTATTATAAAGTTCATAAAAACACCAAAAACTTTTACTACATTAATCCATTTGTTGAAATATTTCCCACAACAAAATATATTAATGAAAAGAACAGATTTTGCCACAATAAACTTTTCAAACCATAATTAGTAAAACATAATGTTTCGTCTTCAAATCAGTCATACAGTCTAACACACTACAATAGCGTTGTTATTAGAACTAGCTGTCATACCCGTGCAATAGCCAGGGCAAAAAATGCTTCGATATATTGTTGTTTAGGTCTATGATGTAAGTAGCCATGGGCCCCTTTGGGGTCAAAAATATGGGTATATTAATTTTGTGCAGTGTTACATGTGTTGTACAAGAGTTGTACTTTGAGTTGTTACATCTTCTCTGTCGGTGCCATTGATGTTTTTCTTTTCTCGAATTGGCTTTAAAGTAACCATAAATGCCGTCATCTTCATCGTTGTCCAATGTTTTCCTTAGAATGCTATAAACTATACACACTGAATACCAATTGCAGGGTTTATATTGCCGGAGAGGGGGTACATTGGGAAGGATATATAGGTTAGCACAGAGGGGGCTTATATTAGGGGTTTTTGTATACAATATACGTGATAAAAGCTATGTCTTCACGGTGCTTTGATCCTATCGTGTTGAGTGTGTCGCCACAGTGATTCATTCTCGTGGGTCTACGTTTAGCGAGCTTTTCTGTCACAACTATTCCTTAGAGTAGACCACCTGGGATGGTTGCAGGAGAAATTTTTAAAATGTCACTGAGTAGTCCTTATAGATTGAAAGAAATTATTAAAAGCGCTCTTAGTTTATGTAAAACCCTGACATCATAGTCTGATGGCCTCGTGTGTTGATAATATTCTGTTGCCATTCAAATCGATGGCGGAAAGCACCATATTAAGACCTCAACTTGTGCTCAGCTCTTTTCTCTTTTTACTTTAAATTTGTCTTATCTTCAAAACGAGGTTGAATCAAGATATTTTTTTTCACTTCTTGGTCTTATTATTGTTGTATCAACTTGAGTATTCTAAGTGATTGAAAGGCAGGATTTTGCTTGGCCTGTTCATCTCCATCATCCAGGGTATTTATATTCGATGCTTATTTGTTTTATAATTGCATTTGTTACTACGAAATAAGGTCTTCACTGTTCATGTATGTTAAACAGTCATAACTTGAAACGTTGCATAGACCAGAGCCCATAGAGGTTAATTTGTGCGGCATTTGACTTTTATTGCTATCTGTTTGCGATTGTATTCCTACGAAGTTTCCCATCATGATTACCAATTTTGATGTGTTGATCATTTCTACTATTATCTAACACGAGGTACATCCTTTATAATTGGTCGTAATATGGGACGTTATGTGCATGCAGCAAGATTTGGTATTGAGTGAATTTTGATGGTAATTTAAATGTCGTGCGACTGTTATTTACAAAGTAACTGCGAGAGTTTAACGTAGAGGCATTGGTTATGACACTCATTTACCGCATATAAATTACAGATCATGATCATGCTAGATCATGCTAGATCATGCTAGATCATGACTATTACGGCTGATTAAAATTGAACATAAAGCTCAAATATTAGCATTAATATGTAAATTAATTTTCACAGGTTAACTTAGGAGAAAACATATAGTGAGAATGTACATATTGTATGTATATTGATAACTAACTACCCCCCCTGTAAATACTGTTAGAATCTCAATGACATTGTTGCTTTAGTTGGTTGAGCCATACTCTTGCTACAAGTGGGCTAGTTACCTTTGTACAAAGATGTTTCATAAAAATGTAATGCCATGGGGATAATTATAGGCCTTAAAATCAAACCATCTAAGACCAAAGCAGTCTATTTCTATCTAGACCAGAAACCAAATCTAATGATCTACGGCGAGCCTATCGAGGTAACTGAATCCTTCACCTACATAGGATCTACAGTCGCTGCTCACTGCTTGTCAGCAGAAGATGAGATCTTTGTCTGCATTGGCAAAGCATCAGCAATGTCCAATCAACTTAAAAAGAGAATCTTTAACCGTCAAGACCTATCCATTAGCCTGAAAATGTAAGTTTTTAATGCATCCGTTCTGTCCGTGCTGCTCTATGCCTCGGAAACATGGACCATGACTAAGGCAGAGCTGAAATCTCTGGAAGCCTTCCAGGAGTACACCCTTCTTGTTATACTTGATGTGTCTCATTCACAACGCCTATCCAATGTGAATATACGAGACTTCTGCTGCCATCAACCTACAATCCAAATTGCTATTTGTCTCTGAAGACTCTGCTGGCTGGGATATGTCGCCCGCATGCCGGTGGGGCATCTCTGCAATCCAGTCTGGTGTAATCCAAAACTTGATGACTGGGATTGCATCTGCAATGCCCCGAAGTGTATATGGGACAGTATTGTGCAAAAGGACATATGCTTCCTAAAGAACACCTATGGATCAGTGCACTGGCACAACAATAGCTCTTCCATCATATAAGACTTGGCTTCCGATCGTGCTCAATGGCAAAGAATCATGCATGGGCAGGCCACAGTGACGTCTTTTGATGTCAAGCTCTCATGTCTTTTGTTTGGAAGTTATGGGGATAATACATTCAACTTAAAATGTAATGAATGCATATCAACCCAATGATCACCTGTGTCAAATTTATGTCTGTGTTACCTTACATTTTATTGTATATATTTATTTTTTATATCAAAATTTGCTTGTGACAAAGCTTATTTCTGATCCATTCGTACTAAAACAAATGAAAATTTTATCACACATATTTAACTTTACTGCCCTGAAATTCCCATCTGTCAACTTGTTTTATACCATGTTTTCACTTTTAAGAAATCAAGTGGCATGAATTTTTAACTTTAAATTTTGTAATGGGTTCCCAGAAATCCTTTTCATCTCTCTTTAAAAACTGAAGAATATTTTTTATTAATTGATTCCTATCAAAAGCGGTGTCCCTTGGGACTTGTCTGATGGCAAGTAATGGTGCTAGGTACTGTAAATGGACAGGATCAAATTTGTCATTTTACTCAGTCATTTTACATTGGATAATAAGTTGTTGTTTTTATTTTAGAATATCTTGCAATGTTTATTGATATTAGTTGATATATATTCTATATTTATAAGTCTATAATGGAGACATCAAATAAATTTGAAATATGCGTATATTCAACTTTGTGTTTATCGAACTCTGTCCAGTTCCAACTGATTTGATATATGCATGTTAACTGTGTATCACATGTAAAATGTAAATTTTTTGGCATTACTTCAAGTTTGGAATCCATGGATTGTTAACCTACAAGGTCTCAGTTATGTGCAAGGAGAACATGACTAAGGTCTTATAAGTTGATGGTTTAAGGATAGATCACATCCCACATACATTGACCACGTTTGCGTGTTGTTATTTTCAAATTTTTCTAGACATTATAGCAGAGACTTTGCAGGCTTACAATGCCACGTGGTGTAGATAACAAAGTTGTTTTCTTCTAATCACAAGTTAAATCTTCTATTACTTAGTACACTAAGTATTCTTTGGGTGGTTATAAGAATGAGGCCTAGATCGTACGTCACATTTTGTGTTGAATACAATTAACAAATTAAATGCATGTAAAATTTGTTGTGGATTTGAATTATCTGCATGTGATGAATTATAGTTAAATAAAATTATCTCATTCAACATACCCTTCCTCATTATTTGACATTGATACAACTGCAAATTAGAAGTTGTTTATCACATTCATCAAACATGCATCAGTTACATCACTGGAATAATTTATTTAATTTATTATGAAAATTATGTTTTATTTAACACATTAAATATGACGTGTACATCAAGTCACATTAAAGCTGAATATAATGCAATTATAAAACATAACATATGATATAGGCCTGATATAAAATTCTTTGTAATTTTCTTACTTATTCGCAGGCAGGTAAAAATTCAAAAGATCACACTTTGTTGTACCTGCATAAATATGTTTTTACAAGATATTGAAAACTGAGTTGCATATTTTGAAAATATTAAAAGCAATAGTTTTAGCTTTAATAAATTTGGATAAATTTGGGAAAACTAACTTAAATTCATTTCAGAATTTCTAATGCTTACAATTATTATATTGTAAGTGAGAGCATCATTTTTTGCTTCTGACGCCATATATAACACCAATTACATCATGTATCAATTTATGCTGAGGAGCAACTGCAAAGTCATGATCAAGCAATGTGACTTGATATTCCATGTGTGTGATTATGGGAGATTGCTTATTTAGTATCACTGAATACTCATTATTTCTTTGCTACCCAGAAAGTGAAAAAGTAAAAATATTGTGCTGTATAGGGTGTTGTTTAACCTGATACCCTCGCTCCTTATATTTTTTCATACTATTTTGTCAGAAAAGTGACACATAAATTGTGTAAATCAAGTGTTTTTGGTTGATGGATTATTTTTCTAGCTGTCAAAATTTCTCACAAGATTGTTTTTGGTTCTGTTTGATATTTTAAGTCCATTTGATGAAATAAAGCCTTAAAATGACTTTGGCATAAAAATAGTGAGTGACACTATCATCCATATTGTTTTACTGTATACTCCATTGTTATTAGACTTCATTGGAATGTATTCTGGAGATAAATGGTATATACAAGGTCTATATGCTACTGGCTAGGAAAGATGTCTGTTTTCAATTGTTAATTTTGGGCCAAGGATAAAAGAAAAATAGTTCATTTTTTTATTCAATTCATAATTGTAGTATTGGCAACACATTTAAAAAAGAAATTATTGCTTACCAATAGTAACTCATGAATCATTTCAATATGTTTGCCACATGCCAAAGTTTTAGCACTGAAATTTGTATCTTGACGTGTTTTTGAAATATAATAAATTACTGTTTAGTTGCAGCTCTAGTCAACAACTTGTTGAGTATTTGAACATGTTAGTGTTAATTTATTGTTTGAAAGGGATCATGCTTTGGAATGAACTGTGATGAAGGAAATCAAGATGTGAGGGTAAGTGTAAATGAAGATAGTATTGAAGGTGCAAGTCGGGGTGTAAGTTACCGAGATGGTGATATCAGGGTGGACAATGAGCAAAGCGAGCAGCCAATGATCCAGAAAGATGGCCGGCTGCAGCTGGACAAAATAATTGATGTAATGACAAAAGATAAGTGTACAGAAAATCAAATTGAGTTACTGTGAATGTTGATACATGAACTGAATAAGGATAAAGTCAAGCAACCACCAAACATGAGGAATACTGATTGAAGAAAGTTAAAAAGAAAACCACTGAAGTAGACAAATTTCTAATGTATTCACTAAGCGAGGTGAATGATCTCACGAAAAGCTGAAGGGAAGTTGTTGCAAAGGTACTTGGATTAAAAAGCCCAAATAAAAAAGAGAAATAGGAGCCATGCTGGAAAAGACATGTAGAGGGTCAAATTCAAACTCTCAGGAAAGATACAACGAGAGAGTGGTTAAAAGGGATAAAGAGACAGGTCAACAAGTGGATATAGTGATAACACCACACCAGAACTGCAAACAAGACAGGTATGCTTACTTAGAAAGAAGAATTGTGTTGCCAGATGAGCAGAGAGGGTGTAGAAAACAGGCAAGGGGATCTAAGGACCAGTTACTAATTGATTGAATGGTATTGAAGAACTGTAAGAAAAGACAAGTGGACCTAGCCATGGGCTGGATTGATTATACGAAAGACCATGACATGATCCCGCATTCATGGATAAGGAAATGTATGGAGATGTTTGGTGTCGCTGCAAATATGCAAAAAGTTTTGAGCAAAAGTATGAACTCGTGGCAGGCAGATTTGACATCAGGTGGAGTAAACTTTGGGAATGTGCAGGTAAAAAGGGGAATCTTTCAGGGAGACAGTTTGTCAACATTGATTTTTTGTGCTGATATTGATTCCTTTGATTACTTTGAACACTGGTTAAGATAGTTTGACATCATGGTGAATTTCAGCACATTGCAGAAAGTTTGTTTATTGGGATCAGCAAGAGTCATTAGAAAGGTTCTGGATACCTAAGATTGTGGAATATGGCTTGGTATTCAGTAGATTCATCCAGCAATAACATCATATGCCGTGATAATGTCAATAATAATGATAATAATATATTTTTTTTAAACTTTCAATTTATTATCTTCTATTGTCTCAAATACAAACAAATACTCTCACAAGTGGCATATTTGAAG
>JANTCA010003900.1:0-31062 GCA_024741275.1 Chironex yamaguchii | reverse complement strand
CAGCCCAGCTATTCAGGGCTCAATGTCACGATTGGAATATAGACGACTAGCAAAATCAGAGAGAGCAGTGAATCTTAATGTGTGAAGGGTAAACTTCAGGTCTGTGACTTCGTTGTTAACCGCAATATTTTAACGCATTTTTCGACATATTAACACTATCATTTGGTTTTTCGCGTGCCATTTATATTGAAAATTAAATAATACTTGTTTTGTTTTTTCGATCATTATGATCAATAATAATAATAATAATAATAATAATAATAATAATAAGTTAATTAGCATTTATTGATACTTTCCGGCACTTGGGATTACACAAAGCCAGGGGCCGTGCGATGGTTTTTAAAGTGAGGGGGCCAAAATTTGTTGCGAGTATCTGCGCGAGGCGCCACCATGGTTGACGCGTATCAAATAGTGTGTCGCTTAGCAAGGTTTGTAAGTTATCGTCTCCTCGAGCAAAAACAACTGAAGACAGTTCTGAATTTCTTCATCTGTAGATCATCTTCGGAAAATATGTCGAACTCATTTTTTCAATTTGGGCGCTTCTCAACAAATTCATTGGCAACTTTTACCAATGACATATTGTCCACAAGATCTTTACAGGAATTGAATTGAATTACATTGAATTGAATTACAGGAATTGAATTGAATTACAGGAATGACCAATACATTAAAGCATCGCTGTGCCATCGTTAACCGAGGCCATATTTTGATCCTTCTCGCCATTGAAAATGATCTTTTAGGTGTTGCAGTTGTGGCATCGGCTACCAGCATTATTTTAACAACTCTAATGGCATTCGACATCATCGCTCTTTCATGTAAAGAAACTGCCTTGAAACTGGCCAGAACTTTGTCAACGAGTCGGATTTGAATCTCAACAGGCGCTTCGCAGTTTAATAAACTTTGCCGACAACGCTGTTGGATTAACTTTGTCTCTGTAAACAGCCAGGAAGTTATTCAACTTTAGGTGGTAGTCATCTATAGAAATGTTTTAGGATAATCATGTTAAGTCGGAAAAGTGGGGGCTATAGCTCCCGACCCCAGTTTGCGCGGCTCCTGAAAACAGAAAATGATGAACACAGTTTAAAATCTCATATAATGACGGCTAAACAAGAAATAAATGTGGAGTGGGTTGGTTTACGGCTCTGGGTACTTTTTAGGAATCAAATCTTTCAAATAATTTTTACCAATTTGAACAATCTTTTTGTCGTACAAAACTTAAAAGTCGCCTTGAAAATTTGCCACATTGCGGTGAAAACATTCTTAAAAGCTTTTTTCGTCTGGCACTCTTCGGAGGATACGTCGTCAAAAAAGAAAGTATGTGTATACGGCAACCCTTTATAAACACGGAAGAGTCCAAGTAAAAAAACGAGGTCTTTCTGCCTATAGAGTACTGTTTTTCTAGTTTAAATATAGACAGAATCCCGACTCCAATACACTTAGATGAAAGGACGATCAAGCTGTGCCAATTATCCGAAAACTCTCGTCTTATTACATTTTGGCGCATTGTGAATTTTCTTGTAAATGTGTGGCCTATGGCAGAATCGCATGTTTTGGCAGTCATTTATGCTTTGCAATCGCGAGATGCTGTTCTTTAGAAGGAATTGATGCTTGGCGTACAGTGGCTGGAACATGTTGTTTGATCCTTTTCTTTCTGACGATTCGTACTCTGAAGAGTGTCGGACGAAAAAAGCTTTTTAGAATGTTTTCAGCGCAATTTCGCAAATTTTCAAGGCGATTTTACCAATTTGTTTCGTATTTGTGTTCAAGTTCAATAGACAGCCATTATTAATGGTGATAATGGTGCATTAATATTTTCAGAATGATTGCTTCGTCTTTATCTAGGTCTTTCACATTGCATATTAACAAAATTCAAAAGTTGTTTGACTCAGCTTAAAATTTCTGACTTTATATGGGCATTTGTTTAGATAATCAAAAACAATTAAACGATCATTCAGGACTAAGAAAGCTTGAAGAATGATTAGTGATCAATATTAATTTTTCCTTTCGGAAATGTGCACGGTTTACGTAACTGTGCAGACTTTTAAGTTGCTAGGCAGTTTTAACGATAAATTAAAATATTTTTTACTTTCATGGAATGCACAAAACTCTGTTGGCTTAGTTTTATAGCTAAAGGTAGAAGCGTCTAGATAAAATTTGTAAATTTACCTTCCTTTTATACAAGACTTGAATCTTTTACTTTCAAGGCCTCAATCAGACGACAAAAAGTCTCGGTCCTCTTTTGATTGTATTGGCGCAAGGATGACGTCACAAATTTAGGAGTAAATAATAGCTCAATAGTCAGAGCATTGGGCCTAGAAATCAGAGGGGCACACCTGATGTTATGGTTTGTTTCTTGGGATTTCTCTAACTTCAGTGTAACCTACAGATTTATGAACCACATTTATGGGTCATAAAACTGTAACATGGGTTCTTTGGGGGTCATCGGCGCCCTGGCGTAAGCTTGGTGTTCGTCATTGAAATAGCAGAGCTATGGTCTATGGTGATACAACACTAAGTTTGTGGTGTTCGTGTGCATTCGGAATCTGCGAAGATATTTTCTGTCAGCGGTGTTGTACACTAAATGTATGCGTCAACTACCTGCCACCTCAACCATGAAGTCACTTGTGATCTTTGATCAACCAAAATAACAAAGCCAAAGCCGAAGAAATTGATGTTAATTTTGGTCACATATGATACGAGAAAAAGTAGTGTTTGCTTTATAACCTTGATTTATGGACATTATTTATGTATGCTGAATATTCCCTAGATTTGAGAATTATGGAGTCAGAGGGTGAATGACGACGGCTCAAACTTATTTCAGGTATGCACTGTGATCCCTAAGCTTGGAGTTTTTATCATTTTACAAAAATACGTAGTGGTTATTCACTTAGATTTTCTACCACGAAAAAACAGGACCATCCATGTGCAATCAGTTATTTTAATGTTTCCAACGAACTGTAGCATAGGTGGTTTTAAATATGACAGTGGCGAACTGCATTGACTATATTTGTGTATGACTGATCTCTTACCTACGAATGTGTATGTACTTAATTTGTTGACAATTATCGTACCCCTTGGTTCTTGCAACTGATTTAGCATTGATGGTCAAACGAGGCACAGTAATTGTTTGTTCAGTCAGAGTATTTCGTTTATACATGATTGGAGGGACCACGTTTGTCATGGTAGGGTATAGTTTATAACATGAATATGGATGCCGATGAGGAAGAAATCACTGGAGCCCAAACACTTCCACACGACAAGGTCGCTGGAGACAGTCAAGTCATGGCTGGCGCAGTTTGGTAATAATTGTATCACTGCTGTATGTAGATGCTGTGATATGGTTATATACATTATGTTCTTTTTAAGGACAGGATTCTTTTTAAAGTGACGTATTTACCACAAGTCAGTTTAAGAAAAGTACGTTTAGGTTGTATTTGCATTTTAAGTGCACTAATTTGCTATCATTTCTTCCTGTTTTTTCCATTTTGCAGTAACAGAGCTGTGTTCCAATTATCAAGTAACAATGTATAACGACTTATCAGAGGACAGAGGAGGGTGAGTGAAAAAAGTCATGCTTATATGACTTCGTTGCTTGAAGGACTTGTTTAATGACATGAAATCCTTTTGACGTTATTCATTATAGAGTAAGAATACTGTATTGGATGGCATCAAGAATGGGTATATTTTAGGGCAATGAGAATTAAAAACACCATTGAGATAACATGTACAATTTGTTGATTTTAACGAGTATTTGCCCATGATTGCCGTGGAGATGTAAATATTCCTCTATGGCACATGAAAACTACCAAAAATAAAATTTATTATTGGTATTGAACCTATGTTAGTTCTTATCATATGTAGTGTATTTTTAAATACATGCTAATTATGCTTCTTTGAATTCGAGGATTGTAAACATATATTGTTTTTACTTTAAAAAATCATCATCATAATCATCAATGCCTTCATTATTATTACTATTATTATTATCATTATTATTATTATTATTATTAGCCCTCATTGCCTTTAACAAGTTGTCACTAACTTTCCGTGTCATTCATCAGCTACAACCACAGCAAACGTGAAGAAATACATCTAAGTCTGACCTCCTGATGCAACTTATATTTTAGCATTTTTGTAACTGTTTGTTTTTGGCATCCTTGTCAGGCATGTTGACCATTTTGCAAGCTTGTGACATTATCCTTCCAAGTTTTCTCTTGTGTTTATCATTATTAAATCAACACCAAATCTCACACCATCAAAAACCATGGCAGTAGCTTCATGGTCAAAGCATTGTGCCATGAAAGCAATCACTTACAATTATAGATCACACAACAGTGACAGATTTACTGAAGCAAAATTTCTGAGTGGATTCTTAGGTAATGGCTAAATGACAAACAATATGATAAGGCAAGTAGATGGTGAAAAAGAGAAAGAAATCAAGCTGTAGAGAGGATCCTTTGGAACATCCTACATCAATAAATTACTCAGGAGACAATTTCGAAGCTAAAGCATCTTTTATCTTATGATGATATGAAAATGGGAACATTTTATCTAGCAAAGTTTTTGACCAAAGCGTTCAACTTAGCAACTGTTTCCTTTTTATGTTTTCAAGCCCACAGCTTTTTAATCTATCATATTGATTAAATGTGGAATTATTTTAATATGAAAAAAGTCATGTAGTTTCAAAAGAGTACTGATTGCTTTGATTATATTTTCTGCTAAATGAAATGACAATTTAGGGCATGTAAAAATGATTGACTTGTTCAAAATTGATTAGTTAGAAGAGGTTATGTCTCAATAAGATGGAACTCTATTGAAGACTTCACATACAGGCAGTAGTAAAAGCCTGGTAATTTAGCTGTTTTCAAACAAATATCCAACTTAACTGTTACCTTTATATCTATCTTCTCTGCCAAGAATCGTTATGGTCGTTATTTCCTTGCCCTTTTAGGGTGCCCATTTGAGTCCCATGTATGCTCAGATGCAAAGGCAAAGCAAAAGCAACGAGTTATGAAAATTTGCTAAAGGTGCCATACCATGTTTCGTCACCCCTCCCCACGTCCTGACAGCGATCAGAACCCTTTCAAAAAATGTAGCTTAGCATCTTTAACCACAAAATGTCTTTATTTGATATGACTATTATTCAAAACTCAACCATAAAAAAATGAGAAATGTTCTTCTCAATGAGATCCTTGAGCTTGATGCTTTTGAGCGAGGGCATCAATATCAGGAATAAATCTTGTCAATTTCGGCCGTAAATCACCTCGATTTGTCATGTCCAGGCTACCACGTTTCTTTGTTAATATATCCATTACAGCACTGAAGACACACTCCACCAGATATGTAGTTGGGAATGGTAATAGCAGTTTCTGAGCTAGGGTACTGAGGTGTTCAATGATTTCCTCATGAAAAGCCGCATGAGCTGATGCTTAGCCTTGTGGATCACCACTGCGGAAGCATCGTTCTGCAAGTCTGCCAGTTTATCTCAGTTGTGGTTCAACTTCACTAAGTGAAATCAATGAATACTGAGTCAGCCAGCCAGGAAAGTTCATCTCATGTAGGTCAACAAATCTCTGAGAGATATCTGTTATCATGCGTTCCGTATGGTCCGTAATTACAGTCAACATCCTGTTCAAAACATTGCATGAACTTAACCGCATGAAACTAGCAAATTCTCTTCTGGAAAGTTCATCTTTGTATTGACGCAGTTTGGCAATGAAACCAAATATTTTGGTTGTGGCATCCAGAAGAGTCTTGTTGGGCCCTTGCAACTCAAGGTTCAGGGCATTTAGCTTTTCAAACATATCAGCAAGATAAAATACTAGCACCTTGGCATCATTTCCTCTCCGTGCAACCATTTCGTCTTTGCCTGCTAAAAACTCGTGCAATCGGTCATACAGCCCAACAGACCTTGTGAGACAATTACTTTTAGAAAGCCAACGTACTTCTGTGTGCAGCAGGAGACGGACATGACTATCTTCCATTTCGTCACAGAATCCATTAAAGAGACGTTCTGTTTTGGCATTTGCTTTTATCAAATTGATACACTTTGAATACACAGCTTTAAGAACCGTATCTAATTCTGGGAAAGATTTTTGGTCACAAGGTTTTCTCTGTGAGTGACACAATGTACTGTTATTACATTTGGATTATCATCTTTCATGAGCTTTAGTACTTCTTGCCGTCTACCCATCATTGCTGGTGTGCCATCAGCTGCACATGATACTACGTAGCACAGCGGTATGCCATTCTCTGTCATGTATTGTTTGTATATTCTGTAAATGTCTGCAGCAGTAGTTGTAGTTTTTAACACTTCGCAAAACAACATCTCCTCCTTAAATTCCCCATCGTCTATGTATCGTACATAAGCAAGTAGCAGGGCTTCACTGTGACAGACAGTCGATTCATCCAGCTGTACACTGAACTTCAATTTCCGAAGTTTGGATACGAGTTGGCCATGTATGTCTGTTACCATTTCATCTATTCGCCTGCATACAGTATCATTACTGAGTGGAACCGAATTGATAGCAATATCCTCACCCTTACGAAGCACAGTGCGCATGAATACAGATAACGCCAGTTTGATCAAATCTTCACCGATACAATGCGATTTTCCATTCTTGGCTATCAGTAATGAAAATTGGTAACTAGACTCCAAACCACTGTCTAGATTTGCCGTTGTTTTTTTTAAACAGCTATTACATGCGCCTTGGCCGTTTTATTTCGCATTTCACCTTCAAGTCTTTGAAGTATCAAAGTGGTTTCTCAGAATAGTCTCTGTGTTTAGTAGTCAGGTGATGTAGGAGCTTCACAGGCCTCCTCGAATCATTGCACAAGGTTATTCACATAACAGACACAGTGGTAATCGTTCATCGTGTAGTGCCACAATGAATTTGTATTTGAGATAGTCAATGGAGTATTTTCTCACTTACTTTTGCAGTTGTAGCCATCGCTACTGTTCACTGATAAGTTAGTTTTAAACAACGTTTCAGTTTATCATTTCATTTCAGTGTGGGAAGAATCAGTGCGCAAATGCCCAGCTGCACAGTGGGCAATCACGTGCAAGACTGTTGCAGCACGTGCGAAACAACCAATCAGAGACCTATTTTTCAAGAATTTAATTTAACCAACCAGCCAAATGACATCAGTATACTGCATAGACTTCAGTGGGATGTCTCACATTACGTTTCACTTCAGACAGAATGCCCATGACAAGGAAACAAACTCAGTACTTAAGACCAAACTGGAACCTGAGTTTGTTGCAAGAACATTTGAATGTGATTTTTTCTCCTCCAGAGCAATTTCCCCCCTCTTTCTTGAGTTACCCTTCCCAAATCCCCCCTAACTGCAAATTCCTCCCCAATTCCCCCTTAGTTATAAAATTCCTCTCCGTGACTTTGCTATTCCTCCCTGGGGGTCCACATGGACCCTAGTTGAGAACCACTGCTGTACATAAAGACAAAGGCACTCTCACATACAGACAAGTAGATGCATGGCAGCTGTGTGTGACTCAGTTCATATAGACACAGAGGACCAAGACACCTAGAGATCTGAGTCGAGAGGTTGTATGATAAATGAACTTCATGACAAAGAGAGTCAATTTCAAGCTTGAATTGTTTTGTCTAAATTACTCATGTCTGATTTTTTTTAATGACTATGCAGCTCTTTGCAACATAAATAAGTGTTTGCTATGGAGATATTGTAATTATGGAATACATCATTTACCTAATTGGTTTTTATAAACAGGATGTTACATTTAATTTGCTAGTTCCAACTGTTTGCTTCTATGGAGCAACATTGAAATGATGTATTTTCATCATAAAGTATTAATAGGCTATTATAAATAAAAAAACGAACATAACTCTGACATCTTACCCACAGCTGGGTCTCATCTCGTAATACCAAGGACTTTGAAAACCCTTCACCAAACCTTCGTGCTGTGGTGGCACTGAAGTTTGAGTGTTGACTTTTGAGTCTGAGGATTGCAAGTTCAAGCCTGGTAAGCTCCCACTTAGTGCAGCTATTGTGGTAATGCTCCATTCTTGACAAATATATGGAAGCACTGTGTCTGTTGACATAGTATATTTATATATGTTTTATTCATGAAAATGCCGACCATTTTTTGACCTGCGACCAATTAAGTTGTCTGATTCACTTTAGAATACAGACGTAAATACCAATGATGTACAAATATAGTCAAAATCTAGTGGTATCTGCATAGCAGAACATATTTGTATCGTAACAACATCTTATTTGTATGCCTTTTTGTATTGTTCCCCCGAATATTTATATTTGTTTCTATATATATTTTTATATTTATAATTATTTTGTTATAGGTATGGATACCCTTACCATGAAGGTGAGAATTATGAAAGCAGGTATGGGTATAATTATAGAAACTACCGGCAGAATGATTCATTGAAGGGGAAAGTTGAACAGAAATATTGGAAGACAAAGCAAAAAATGATAGAGAAATTAGGCAAGTCACAGGATGAGTTTGTTGTTGCTGGGGATGCTGAAGTAGATAGCAGATTAGAGGTAAGCATTAAAGCAGTAGTCAATTTTTGTTTTAAATGAAAAGCTTAAAAAATAATTTGTAGAATACAAACTGATTGATGTCATGCCCTGTAACAAGCAGCAACTTGGCATGCTCTTTGCATGATAAGAATCTCTGAAATCCATCCATAATATATCCTAGTGACAAATTTAAAAGAGACCTGTTGTGTATTCTTCCTAGTTTAAATCAACACATTCCTGGGTTTTATATCATACACCACCAATTATTTATAACAGCTAATTATCTAAGCAGTGGTTTAAGAAAAGGAAGATATTACCTGTAATAATATAGTGGTTTGTGTTGCACTTCTCCTTGGCCAAAATAATTGTATGTGAGACATTTCATGTGACAAATGTAACCTTTGATGTGAATTGTTACATTAATTACTTTTTATCTTGACTCTATAAATATGTATAAGGGTAAAATAATATAATAATAAAATAAAATTGAATTTATGAATCTTCCAACATTCACTGTGGAATATCTGCTTGTAGTACCAAGGAATTGAAATGTTTCCCCCCTAACCTTTGTATCGGGATAGCACATAAGTTTAAGCATTGGTGCTTGAGTCTGAGAGGTGCAAGCTTAAGTTCAGTAGGCTCCCTCGCAATCCTGCTATTTCGGTGCAGCTGTTGTATTGTAACACTTCTCTTCATGTGGTATGTGTCTATGCTACAAGTCAAAACACGAGCACTAAGTTTTATTTGCTACATTTTATGCTTTGTCTTCAATGTGTTCACAGAGTTTTAGCCTGGATTATTTATGAATTTAGCTTTGACCAATAAGGAAGATTGCGATCCAAAGTTAGAGAAGCATACCCTTTCTTATATACATTTGTGTCTTGTCTTTAGTTTAGGGTTCTTAGACAATAGTCAATGTTTGTTTAGTGCTTACATGCAAACTCTATGTTAACTGTAAGCTTCTGAGCTTTTTGTTTTGAATTTAGTAAATTTTGAGCGTATAGTCTGCATGAATATTTTGGTTAACAAGCTCTCATGACATTCAAGACCATTGTGTTTATTAAGTTAATGCACAAATACTGATGCCATAGTGGCTGGTTGCAGCATAAAGGCAGCAAGGGCTTGCATGTTATTAAGTATTCACTACTTGTGTAAATTTTGTTCTTATATGACTAATAAAAAAGGGCGCATTACATGATTTAAATCCTGGCAAATCATGTAGATAGGAGCTTTATCATGACATGAGTCGTATGGTTTTTATGAGCTACGTTTTGAGAGACACTTTTCCAAACATCATGCTACTAGAAATGATCTGGTATAGCTATTTTATTCTTCCTCACTACAGACGTCCATAGTGACAGGGATCGAGATGTCCTGAGGATTGGCACCATATCTGTGTTGTGTTTGTCGGTAGACAAGGAGACCAACATAACAACAACAAAAATCAAAGAAACGATCCACTTCCTACAATGCAGCAATCACATCAACAGCATATCTTACAGTCTTCCCGAAATATGGCTTCCAGCACTAGCAAAAGAAAACACAACAAACACAACACTGCTATGGTGCCAATCCTCAGTACATCTCGGTGCCTGCCACTATGGACGTCTGCAGTGAGGAAGAATAAAATAGCTGTACCAGATCATTTCTAGTAAATCTATGATGGGAGAAGTGTCTCTCGAAACGTAGCTCATAGAAAGCATATTACTTATGTCATGATAAAGCTCCTGTCTCCGTGGCTTGCAGTGGGGCCATAAAGTCAAGAATTTCATGGCAAAGCATTGGTCATTGGTCTGATGTAATTTCTTTGTGAGTTAATTATGTCTGCTGAGTTTTGGCCTCATATTTTAAAGCTTACTTTAAAACAAAGCGAGTGTACTGCTTGGTGTACATGTAAGGTTTCTTCAATTGTCAAATGACAAAGCTGTACACTGCAAACATAGTGGCACACAGTCACTAGTCAGTGTTTGCCAATACAGCATTAGTTAGGTCATACAAGACCAGGGTTGCATTTGTAGGGCATAAAATAAGATCCACAACAGCAATTAAACCTTAATGTTCTTGTTTGTATTTTTTATATATGTGTACAGTTATGGCATATTAGAATTGAGTCCATTTTCTGAAGTGAAGGCATATTTTACTGACAAAAAACAATGATACTAGCCAACAATACATTAAGCATCACACTGTGCTGATGGCATTTTTATTAACCACAGTGTTACAGCCAACCATTGTGGTACAATCCTTTTGTTGTTAAAAGCCAAAACCATCCATGAGTCTAGTTATCCTTAAATATATTTTAAAATAGATAATGTACAATACTGATCTTGTTTGATTAAATTTATATAGAATTATTGAGCACCACATTCTTATATTTAAGAATAGTCCTATTTCATGTTATGGAATGTTTAAGAAATAGAAATCCTTTCAAAAAATATCATTATTACTTGTCCTCACCCAGCAATGCTCTAAGCGTGTAAAATGCCACATATATATGAATCTCTACCCACAAAGGTGCGACTGCCATGCAATGTAGCCGTAAATTATCACTATCATAATTGGTATCTTCATGATGTTACAGCGCTGGTGTGAGGTTCAGTCAAGAGCTTCTTGCTCCCTTAGGCCCATTTTGTTCATATTTTTCTTCAAGGGCACTACAACCATTTTCCCATGACTGCATGAATGTCAAACACAAATGAAAACAGCTTGACGTGGTGATAAACATTTGATTGGTTTGCTTATCATTTCACTGTGTGAGCTTCAGTGTCTGGTTATGCTGTTGCCTTTTTTTATCAGCAATTACAAATTGTGTTGCACCAAAGTAGTTTTAACATTTTATAACCCTCTGTTACATCCATAGGCCTTTAAGCACATACAACTTACTTGTCAGCAACTCATGGTAGCAGTTGAAGTCTATCAGAATAGAATTTTTGGTATGTTATTTATTGTTTTATTTGCTCTAGAAATATTATCGCTTTGAATGAGCATATTACCTTGATATGCTTGAGTTATAAAGTTTTGTTGTGGCACAAGTGCTGTTACATTTATTCCTTGTCTGCATATAATGGTAACTGATGAATTTCCCACTGCATTGTGATGAGAGTGGAGCCACTTTTTGATTGCTACTGTGGCTGAGGAAACATAAATAAAATATGGACTTATTTATTTGTCAACAGTTATTCAGGCAAACTGTTTGCACTGCTTAGGCAAGCCATTTTTTCCATTGTTTGAAAGAACAGATTTTAGATGTTGTGGTATATTCTGATTGGCTATGATATTGGCTGATCAACATATACAGAGACAAAAATACTGAGTTGGCTGGGAAATATATTTCCCTAAGCTAGAAAAATGTTGGACATAGCATTGCAGCTGAAGTTCTTACAAGCATACTGAGAGGCTTATTTAACGTAATATTGACCCCATGCAAAATCAGCAAATTATGATGTTGCTGCACATGTAGAAGCTGTTGGGAAAATTATAGCAAAAAGAGGAGGGTTATGAAAGATGCTTCTCACCTTTGAATTTGTCATTTGGTGTAATGTTTATATGTAAAGTTAAAATGAAGGCAAAAATCCTAACAAGATGGGCCCCAGGAAGAAGTACTAAATATCTTGGATGCATTGGACCTAAGAAATGTGATAGTAACAATCTTTTAAGAAATGCAAAAGAATAGCAAGGTATTTGATGCAGAGCTTCATACAATGATGTCATTTGCTAAGAACTAGAACATTGATGTAGTTTTTCAGTATCCTCGTCACATTTTTCTTGCTATTTATAGCTCTGTCACAGGATGAAAATGAAATGGGTCGATTTCTACGAGATCAAGGATCAACGGATAAGACGAAAGCAGGAAAGATGATGATTGCAGTAGGCAAGGCACAGAGTTTTGCAGCTCAGCAGAGGTTGTTTGACTTGTTTTTATATTCAAGATAAAAATTGTTTATCACTTTGTCACTTACACAGGTCCTTTTGTGAGTGGATACCTGCAATGGCATTAAATTGGCACTCTTCACTCATCTGGTGCTTACAATAGTCAAATGTGAATTTTATTGTTAATGGTGCATTTTCTTGTCTTGTTTGTGTATCTGCTACGGAAATACTCTGCAAGACAGAAACTTTTATCAATATTAATATTAATAGGAATTGTCAAGTATTAGTTGCGGGAGACACCCATAACTTGTCGTTTCTGATATAATTCCATGGGATGACATTCTAAATTCTTGCCCTATTTAACTGTGTTCCCTTGATAAGCACTGTATAGATGCACTTATGACTAACATTTGCGAAATTTCACTGCGAATAAGGATTCTATGTTTTAGCATCTTCGGGTTATATATTTTTGGCTTTTGTCAAATCATGATGTGATTTGTAATCTTCGTTATGTAGGAGACGTTCTTTTTTCATTTTTGCCAGGCTGAGCCTCCGAGTGCCCTTAGTCCGATTGTATCAGGAATTAGAAACATTCCGATTTCGAGCAGTATCAGACACTATGATTACAGTGGAACGGATGGAAGATTCTAGGTCTGAATATCGTGCTGCCATGTTATGGATGGCTGATATTTCAAAAGAATTAGATCCAGATGTTGATAAGAGACTTGACAAATATCGCGAGGTAACGATACTCTCTTTCCCCTTTTTTCTCGTTTCTCTCTTTTCCCTTTTCCTCTTTATTGAGATTGTTTTTTTGTGATGGTTTTCCCTTTTGTCATATTGAAAGTTTGTTTCCAAGTTTCCTAAACGTGCAATGCTTAATTATTGTTTTTAGTAATAATAACAACAACAATAATAATAATAATAATAGTAATGATGATGATGATGATGATAATAATGATAATGATAATAATGATAACAATAAATATAATAATAAAGATGTTTATAGAGGATGGCGTCAGTCACCCGAAAGTGGTTTTCATGAGGATCCTCTATGAAACTAATTAACTAACTAACTGTAGCGATTTCTGAAGTTATTAATAATGCTTTTCATCTGACACTGATCCCATCCATTCATCATACAGTAATGCAAAACAACGCAGAATTTGCTAGTGTAAAGGCTGCATCAAAATTGACTAATAAGAGTGTGGTGAATCAACTACTGGACGAGCGGCAAGAAACTAGAAGTACACCAAGAGCGCGAACCTCCGTCAAACCAGTAGTAGTAGTAGTATTCAAAAAAGAACAGGGGTTTTCCTCACAATGATTTCCTTGCTATCATTACCAAATATGGTAATTTTGTTATCCCCACAAAGACTTCCTCACTGCCTTTATGAAGGTTTGATGACCGAAAAAGTGATCCAGAATACAGGATTTGATCCGGATCACTCCCACAATTTAATCAGTTCTAAGTTAGCCCATTGCTGACCTATGCTGAAAATTTCGTCAAAATCCAAACTTTTTGAGTTACGTTGTTAACAAGCAGACAAACGGACAAACAGACAGACAAACCAACGCCAACGAAAACATTGACTCCTTGGCGGAGGTAAATAGACAGAAGATTAAAAAACAACACAGAGAAAAAGAAAAGCAAACAACCAATGACCAGTTAAACAGTCGCAGCGAAATAATAATTTCCCTCTGTCTACGAATTCTTGGTGTTTGCTGCCCGATATAAATGGCCACCAGAACACTATAATAGTATGAAGGCATAGCGTTTTCAACAATAACAAAGTTATCACTGTACCAAGTCGTACATTATTGGCTATTTAACAGATGGTGGGCAATGGCAGAATCAACATTGCTTTGAATAAGGACAAAATCTGCATGGTGGCAAAGATTACTGAGGTATCTTAGCAGAACTTACACGGGTGTGTTTTGTTACATATTCATTGATTCTATATAGGTGTTAGCATCTGCTCAATCTCCCATCCTGTGGAGCAACATTGCAAAATAGAAAGGAAAAACAGATGTTTGGATTTACTGACTTGCGACTTAGAGTGGTGCTGGTGTTGTATTAATTGTTATCGCATCCTTAAGAAAATGGTCGTAAGAACGAATTAATTTGTGCGATTACCGTACGTTTTAAGGTATTATATAGTGTCTGATAAAATCAATGTTTACGTCTCAATTGATAAGAACAGCTCTTTGCTTCTGGGTCTCCATGTTTTTCATTAGGGTACAAACCTTAGTACAACGATAGTACCCAGGTTTCTCCACGCAGCCTCTATAGACTGAGGTCTTGCTGACCATCTTGTTTTAGACAAATTTCGCAGCTTTAGTGCATTGTTCATTTTTTCCCATTGCTTGATCAAGCTCTGCATGTCATTTTGTACTTCTTTTGGAGAAGAAGACATAATTACTCTGCACAGTGTCAAAGCATCACTTGCATGCTAAATAACCATGAGGCAAAGACTTGTTTAGAGAACATTTCGCCCACGAGATTCACTTAGTATTTGCTGCGCACATTTGTGACATCCAGTCATGCTTGCAGTGGAGCCATATTTTAGAAACTGAACTGTTGACAAAGGAACTCTGCCAAACGTTAACGAGCTTATAATGTCTGCTGCTAATCCAACACTGGATTTATCCACGGCTTCTGAAACTTTAATCAAACGCTCTTCTGGTTTGCAGGATTCGTTATTGATATATCGTACAGCTACTGACATTTGGTTGCCAACATTGACATCAGGTGTTGTGTCAGCCATTGTAGCACAAATACGTGATTGCCTTATGCGCCATTTAATAGCAAGTCGAACTTCTTCACTCAGCATCTGCACAAATTCATTTTGGCTTTTTGGTCTTAAGTAACTGGTACGGTATTTGCGACACTGGCGATTGTTACCATGCTTTCATCATAGGGTTATGGTGGGAAAGCAAGTTCACAATTTGTCAAAAATTTGAATTCTCATCGCTGTTGCCTCCTCTAAGTGCAAGACCATTTCTGCAGAGAGTTTCTTGTCACATCTAACAGCATCACAATAACCTCTTTATTTTTGCAAGTTTGGAATTCAGCATCAAGAAGATTTCCACGCTGTTGTTTTGTCATTAGTGCTTCAATCTTATTATTGTCTTGTACAAAGCTGCTGAAATCTTTAAGGATTGCTGTATGTGGTGAACTGTCAAAGCGGAGTTGGAGTTTAACAGCCTTGTTCTTACAACGGCTACCCTTCATTTTAGCCCAGTCATCGATTCCTGTGATCCACATTGTCTCTGCCTTTTCTCTATTAGGGTCAACTGTTCCAAACAGTGTGCTTAATTACTTCAAATGCTTTATTACTTCAAATGCTGTATTCCGGGTTAGAAATTTCCTTGAACCATATTTGGGAAAAAGAATGTTGCTTTCCTTTGTCATAATCATTGCTTTGGGATAAACAGAGAGAATTAGGTGGCATGGCCCATTTGCTATAAGAAGCCGTCATTGATTGTTTGTTAACATTTCAGGTCTCCTTGCAGGATCATATTCAGTAAAGGGATTGCTTTCTGGCATGCTATCATTTTTTAATTCGTCAGGAAGATCCTGAACAATCTTTGATTTAGAGTCAGCTAATAATTTTTTTATTCCACTGTAATTATCATTATATTACATATTGCTGCCACTTCTGCAATTGATGATTCAAAATGAATAACAGTGGCATTGCAGGAAAGTAAAGAGTTAATATTTTGAACGGCAAACTTCGGTTCTCCTAAGCACTAAAAATAGCTGTCATTTAAAGCTTCTTTGTTGATCTCTGCAGCAACATCTTCCTTGAGTTCTTTGCATTAACGTGACTCTTCATTTTTATCATTAACTGTTTCTTTTCCTGAATCCTACACATTTTCCACGTAAGTCAATGTTATAAATTGCTCTGATTTGGAACCATCACTTACTTCTTTACCTTTTTGTATGATTGTCGTTGATGATGATGTACTTTCACTCCTTTCAGCTTCAATTTCTGGCACAAAATCAGCTTCGGCTGCATGTGGGGTCTGAAAGAAGAAACTATAGAAGTAACACTAAGATTGGAGGGTATATAGGTTGTAGTGCAGGAAAAACAAACCGAGACTGCACGCTAAAATGAGCAAGTGTCTTCGAAAAATGAGAAATAATTTCAGATTGATATAGATATATATTCAAGGTTCGCACCCCTTATGCCCCTCCCACGTGCACCCCACTGGTCGAGAGTGTTTGTCAAGTGCATTATAAATGGGTTTCTTATGAAAGCCGGCCAGTTCAACATTAAAGTTTTGAGCCAAAAACAGGTGACTTACCTGCCATTGTTTCTGCAGCAAATAACACAACTGTCTTTGTGACTTTTCAAGAATATCTTTGAATTTTAAAAATTACCCAGCATGAAAGGAGTTCTTATGGTGAATTTTATTATCACTGTTCAACTCCTTATTGCAATAGAGCCATACCACGCATTTTCTGTCATGCCTCTCGGTTTTCTTCTTCTGCGCAGGTTTCTTCTAGAACAGAGACAGTATAACTGTAGCTAACAAATGTAGGAACAGCAGGTTGCCAATTTTGAAGAGGATTTGAGGATTATCATAGGAAAACTGAAAATGAAAAGACTCGCGTTTTCTCGATTTGAATAAGAAGAAAAGGTGTCTCCTTTTCTGGGCGTGTGCCTAAAATCAACTGAAATATTAAAATTTGGTTACTTACATACCGCTTATTAACTTCATGTTCAGCTCCATCACAATTCAAGGCAGAGAAGAACAAACATCCGCATATATATGACATCAGCATCAACATCCCAATAAGTCATTACCTGGTGAACAGCGTGTTTCGAAATATCACAGCACGGACATCAAACATGCTAATTTTGATAGCCTAAAGAGCAACAACATTTGTTACATGGAAAAAAATGTCGTTGCCCGATATTATGAAGCCTTTTTTCAATCTGCTTTGCTTTAACACAAATTCTAGTGGCGAAATAGCTCATTTTTTCCTCCTTGTAAACTAAATATGCTTGAATTGTTTTGCCAAAAATTATTAGGGTTAGCACCCCCCACACCCCCGGTTGCGACGCCCCTGCTTATGACAGTAGACATTTTTACGCCTCGAAGTTTGATATTACCAGTGAATCAAATTTTCCTTATTTCGAGCCGTGCTTCTTTTTCCTCTGTCTGCTACTAACAGTAATAACCTCCCAGAAATTAACGCACGAGCAGCAGGAATGCCCAGGCATTTCTTCACCCCAAAAGATGACACTGACCACATCTTACATCGGTGCCTGATCTTGTTTCTAGAGCTGTTTCTAGTTATTGAAACTTTGTTATTTCTCTTTCTTATTTGTAGGTACAAGTGAAAGTAAAAGGCCATAAGAAAAAATTTGATAAATTAAAGGGTGATGTAGTTCAAAAAATTGATCTGTTATCTGCTAGCCGATGCAATCTGCTGTCGTCTACTTTAGCTGCCTATCAGCAAGCGATGCTCAAATTTTTAGAGCAATCCACAAAAACATATTCGAATGTATTAGATCAATTTAAAGGGTATCCGGCATATCAGTTTCAAATTTTGAAACATATAATTCCTAATAATGGCGTCGTCGACGATGAGGAAGAAGAAGATTTGAAAGACAAGGAAGCAAAACGAAATGGTCAGTTGCATGTTGAGTGACTATTTTAAATATAGTTATCGAATATTGTTTGGTAAGGAGTTGTGCTTGTTTGAACAGGTGCTCAGCCTGTTCTGATGTTAACTTCAGTTTTAATGGCAACGTATCTTACAAACATAAAAGATATAGGTAATAGATTTGGCTAAATGCCAGAGCGCTGCCTGTGAATGCCATGGATGTTATTAATACTGATTGCCTCTAGATTCACTGGTAAGACAAGGAAAGTTTTATGGTCATGTCACTCCTGACGGTAACAATGTTTATGTGTTCTTTATCTTTGAAGGAATTTTTTTTTGGACAATTTATTAATTTATTTTCTTAAGAGGTAACTGTGATGAAGTTTGAAGTGCCAGTTCCCTCCCTCGCTGGCAATGATGTTTTTTGAAAAGCGGAAATCTTTTGAATATAAATCAAGTCAGAGTGACTCAAAACATACAAATAACAAATTTAATGGTTGGGTATTCTTAATGCGTCACAACATTGTCAGGTTATAGTTACTGGACATTACCTGAGGATATTTTTCATGTTGGCAGAGTGAGCTATATATCAGAGGTGAATAAACAAATAGAACTGAGATTCATTCATGATACTGACTTTAGTTGCCTTCGCAGAACATATTAATGCAGACTTACAGTGGTTGTAATGATGATAGCGATGAACTTTAGGAACACTATATCGTTGAGTCCACCTCTCACCACCCCGAGATTCACCTATGCTTGTAATTGATTTGGTCGTGACTTAAATGTGACGGAGAGCGCTGGAGAGAGATCGTCAAGAGGTCACCTGTGGTGCCCCTACGACCACCCTATAGGTTACGGGATAGGCAGGGCAAGAAATATGGTTTCCATGGAAAAAGGGTACCTTGTTCTGTGTATAGGTAGCTACCGGGAGTGGACTCAATTTGCAATTTGTAAGCTGAAGAAAAACATATCGAGACACTTTTGGCACTTCGGCTTTATGGTAATTAAAGTGGAATGTTAATTTCTTTCGACAAAAAAATCACCAATGTGATTTGTTATGCAGTGTCTGGAAATATGAGCAAAACAATTTAATCCTGACTTTATAACGCATCTTGACAGTAAATGCACGAGTACTGGACACGGCGCACGAGTTTTGAGATTACGCTGGGGGAGAACTTTCTTCCTGGGAAGCCTCTTCCCTTCTGCATTTCCCTGAGATCATCATTTGTGACTTTGTTTTCTTTGCCCCATTGTCTTTGCACTGGCTTGTGTTCTTCTCTCTAAATCGTTATTTGCCATTTATGTACAATCTTCTTTTCATTGTAGTTGTCAGTTTCGTCAAGTGATATTGGCCCTAGTTCCCTCTCTCGCACGCGCACTACTATTGCGTCTCTATACCAGTCGATCGACAATTGCCCAACATTGACTTAAAGTTCTTACGACTTAATTCCCTGTTGTAAGATAAAGCAATCAAGAGAAACAAGACTTGGGTGCTAAGATTCGTAGTTGGGCCTCTGTGGTTTTATACAGTGATCGATGAGTGCAATGAAAAGCAGTGTAGCGCACTCACCTAGCATATTAGTAGAAATGAATAGTTGCAGGGCTATTAATTTAGGTGAAAGAAAGCTTGATAACGTTATCAGAACATGGGCTTGATTTACGCGAGACACTTTTGATGTTTAGGATGTGGATATCTAAGGGCTTGTATACTGGTCATTGAGCCAGTTCACACGTTCACTGGTGCACATGTAACCCCATTAACATTGTAGGGGAGGTATTCCTTGACTGTTGTTCATGTGGCATTATTTTTCTTTTTACTGTTACGTCATGACTAAATAGGGAAAAGTGAAAAGGATGTGGAAGAAGCAACTGAAGCAGTTGAGCAGGAAAAAAGTTCACCATCTAATCAGCGGAGGCTGGCATCAAAGGAAAACAATGAAGCTAAACTGATCTCATTTGATCATTCTCCTAAAGATGGAGAAAATATGATGGAGCAATTAACAAATAATAAAAGTAGCGAGATGGAACACAAAGAAGGTGATCTTTTAGGATTATTTGATGAAAACAACAAACATCGGCAGGAACCTGAACATGGAGTGTTTGGAGAATTTGAATCCTCAGATCGGATAAACAAAACTAAGTCCGGTGAGACATTGTATATTGAATATTGTTGAAGTCAAGGTTCAACTGGTCACGTACCTTGACCTTTGCTCTATCACGATTTATACATATTTTACTTATAGGTAATTTTAGGGCCTGTCGCAGATTGTTATTATTACGACTAGGTTTTCGAATCTGTGCTGTCAGAGTTAGTTCTAAGGTTGAGGGAAGTTTAGTTACTAGAGAGTGATAGTTGAACTATGGATGTAAATTTGATAGCATTTGTTGTTAAGGATGCCTGCACCACCGAGTCAACGGGATTGATTCATCGTATCTTGCCCTGGTTTGGGTAGAGGGGGCGTGGAGTGCCCAATCTTAAGAGGTAGCCTGTAGTCTGTATAATGATGTCTTGGCCAGTTACGAAGGAAGAGTTAGTTTAGACTTAATTTAAATGCAAGGAGACGTGGTTATTATAATGGTCTTTTAATTCCAAAGCGTCGTTGTCCAGGAAAGGCGGGAGTTTTTATCACTATAGCATCCATCCATACAGATAGCATTTGGACTTCCACGAAACTTAGAGAACAACAGGTCTTAATATCATGCGTGACATCGAGGCTGGCATCCGTTGTCTTCTAGTCTCAGTGAACTTAATAGTAGCCATGAAAACGATTTTAGTCCAGTAGTGTACATAACATTCGGTCACCTGAGTTCTGTTGAAAGCTTTCGTGAGTAACTAACATCACGGCATGACAGGCCTCTGAAGGTAACTGCTAAAAGCACGGCAGCAGCCCAACGGAACTAGATGTTAGTGAGGAATGGTTTATCGATGATCTATCAGAGAAAATGATTTCCATAATAACCTGACTAATTCGATTGCGAATGGACAGAAAGTAAAACTCGAAGAAAACAGTACCATACTTGTAACAGATCAAAAGATTAACGCAGGTCAGAAGTAAATTATTTTGAGTGAACCTTTTGTCAGGTTTAGAGACTTTAAGCGGATACCTAAGTACTTCAGCCAGCACATATATTCAACCTCACGCAACAGTTTTATAGAGGAAAAAGGAATAAAGTTATCTAAAAGACGATATCATTGTTTCATTTATTAAAATAAACAGAAATAAAGCAATAGGAGAAGCTTCAAGACGCGATATCCAATCTTCAGGTCATACAAACGCAACTATGCCCCTTGCTGTCGACGCAGACAAGGACAGAAGCGCAGTTTAATTTAGGTAAAATACGTGCTATTCGAAATAATTCTGGCTTTAGTTTAGATTCTAGGTCATAGCAGAACCAGAGTGACCGGAAACTGAGTTTGAATGGTGCGTCTGACGTAGCTGCTGCCATGGGTGACGTAAAATAACACCCGTTAAAAGAGGAATTTAATTTCCTTCAACTGTGTTTGGATAAATAAACAAACTAATCAACAAAATAAATAAATAAATAAAATAAGTAAACATGTTTGGATAGGTGCTGCATAAGTATACGTGTGGTCAGTACTGTTTTTATATTCAGTTCCCTGCTTATTTGAAAGATGGTATCGTATGCAGTAGTTTCTACAGTTTGTGTTCTGCAGTAGCTATCCTTTTAGTTTTATGCTATGATTTTTTGTCAGCAAAGCGAAACATTGTTTTATTGTAATGACTTGGCACATAACAACAACAACAACAACAATGATAAATAACAATTAATCATTGAGTGTCCGATAGAATGCGATTGGTTGCGATTTTATATTTTATAATTATTGATGTCCAAACCCCACGGCACTTTAGTATTGTGGCTCTTAACAGGCATGCTATTTGAGCGTGTATTTCACCTGTATTGTTTTAGATTTTGACGATCTGTTAGGGCGTTTCGACCGAACTTCTTTGGAACCGAGTGGGAGGTTAGACACAGGACGCAGGGACCCAGCATCTGACCTGTTCACTACCCAGCCTATTTCAGGTAATATTTAGCAAGAAATGTATGATGATTGTACCCTCAATATTTGACAGTTGGTGTAGTAAAATGAAGTACAATAGATAGGGAAATATAGGGACGTTCATATATTATGTCAGTAGGTTTTGGGGACTTTTGAACCCTCCTCCCCCTTGTCAGTACTTGTCAGCTGGAGGTACCCCCATGTTCTGACATCGGATTTTCCTCAGCTTACTTTTATTTTATTTTATTCATTTACCTTGCTAAGTAAAATAAACATGATCAGTTTAAACTTTCGCAACACCATGTCGATTAGCACATATACATATCAGTAAATAGTAAATACTGAAACATCAGTAAATAACTTCGAAGGCTTCGTTGTCTCCAGTTATCTCCACATCATTGTCACCAATGAATTTTACCTCAATATAATCTTTTTCGTTTTGGTCATCTTCCTCTTCTTCGGACTCTTCATCGTCGCTTTCATCTTCATACCCAACACACGTTCTTTTGTGAAGGTTCATTGGCTTGATGGTTTTTCCACACTTCCAACATCAAAACAAAGACGAATGCTGATGCAATTAGTGGAGACAATTTCCTGTTTACATGTTTTACCTTGAGATGGAGGGGAATCCAGCGAAATGGAGGAGGACGTAAGAACGTAAATACTACACCGAGTTCGTAGTTTCTTGAAATATAATTTTGACACATTCTGACGTAAGTTTATGACCTGACCCCCTACCCATTGATTTTCATGTCAGCTTTTGTCATATTTTCCATACCCCTCCCTCTAGGCCGCTGACGTAATATGTGAACGTTCCCTATAATGTGATCATCGTCGCCAGCTATGTCTTGGTGTCTTATTTAAAAGTGAAGCACTTTTTAGCGTATGTCGCCATATGTGTTTAATCGTGATTTCTGTGTGCGTATGTCGTACAAATCTAACGTGAATAACCAGTCCGTTTCAAGGTATGAATGGTAATAATGTCATTGGTAGTATTTTGTCAGTGTTATTGACAATAATTTGTCATGCATCCACCCTGATTGTGCCAAGGACGTGCAATGGAAGCCAGAGGAAAGATGAACGACGTCTGTAGCCTGTGTTGTAAAGTAAAAGTAATTAAAATCACGAATGCAGAAAAGGTAAACTTAAAAAAATTTATGACAAGAAAACGCAGGTCACATTGACGCACATATATGGTGAAAATTTGACGAAGAATTAAGAGAACGACTCGACACCGTAATGTGTTATCATTTTATTTCTTGACAATTGGTGTGAATAATGTACTTGGATTGGAAAAGTACTAGTTAATTTTTATTGAATATTGAACTCTTGTTTGGTGTCAGAAACATAAGACAGTCAGTTGCTATGCGACCTTTGGAAACGTGTATCTTTTGTAATATGAATCTGAACAACCCATTGTCGTAAACGAATCTGATCAAACCAAGAATATCTTCAGTAATTCTAATATTACCATGGTATATCGCCAATTGTTCTCAGCTTGACAACAACATGCCCTGTCGGTTGATTAAAATATGAGCAATGTCCTCTTTGTTAAGTAATATTTCTTTAGATGACCACGGTAGTCAAATGTTTTAAAAGAGGAATAAATTTGTGTGTTGATTGATGTTAAAGCTTCGGTTGTCAACCATTTAACCTTACTCTCGATTTTATAGAAAGACTACCATGTCTGTCTTTCCGTATGTATGTATGTATGTATGTATTTATGTATGTACGTATATCTGTCTATTACGAACGGTAGTACACTATCGTTGAACAGTGCTCAATACGTCAAAACAAGTATCAGATTCGTCTGAAGATCGTCCATCGTGACGTGAAACTCTGAGTAGCAAATTTACCGTTTGTCGTCTATTAGTGTTTCTTCTCTATGTATGTATGTATGTATGTATGTATGTATGTATGTATGTATGTATGTATGTATGTATGTATGTAGGTAGGTATTTATGTATGTACAACCCAATGGATCACTTGGAATGCCATGCCTGTCATAAACCATGCAGGTCGTTTGCAGGTCTCAAGAGCCACTTAAGACGATACGGGGGAGAAGAGCAGGCAGAGGAAGAAACTGAAGGAATGGCACTCGTCTGACAAGACGGAGCAATCATCATGTAATCCTCAGACTCAAAAGCTAAAACTCAAACATCTAGGCAGTCATGACACAAAGATTTTCCAAAATCCTTGGTATCTAGAGCCCAAGGTGAAGTTCATTCATTCAATTTTCAACTTTTAACTTTATCTGCTTTTGAAGAAGACAATGATCCATCTGCGAATATTTGAGCTTCAAGGCCTAATTGATGTGACTATTGGATCCTCTTCTACTTTAAAAGAGTGGTAAAGTTACAAATTTTATATTTCATTGGTCATATACCAGCCTAGAAGTACTACAATGTTGTCAATTACCAATCTACTGATAACTTACGTTTTGTTAAAGCCTTTATAAGGGACCCTCAAAAATCGACAAAGAAACCCGTTGCGGAATGTCTACAACTTCACAGAATTTCATGATTTGTTAAAGCATCCTACACATGACAAAGATACCTGAGGAGATGGAAACAAGAAGAATTTCTGAACATTGCATTAAAAAACTTGGAAAATATACAATAAAATATATAATAAAATTATATAATAAAACTTGGAAAATATATAATAAAATATATGTCTTCAGATAAATAAAGAAAATCGCGCCATTAAGATTTGACAACACTACATCAAGATAATTGAAATCTTGCAAAGCTTTATGTTTGCTAATGGGTGCGAGAAATTACAATCTGTGTATAATGTCACCTAAGCTCTTACTGACCTACACTGCAGCAGCTGATAAAATTGTTTCGGTAAAATTGACTATATTTACTACCCCATATGAATAAGATGCCATAACAACATTATTCTTTTTTTGAAGCCATTGACCAAAATTAGCATGTTACTAGACAGACTAATCACAGGTTGTTTTGGAAATTGCTTGAATATTTAACCACAAGTATTTTATTAAGCATCTTATTTATTTATCTGCATAAATTAATTTCTCATGTCTATGAATGTAATATTTGAAAACAATAAGAGCACGAAAATACTACAGGTTTACAGTACGTCACAAATGAGGAGACGTATGGTGTACCTTGTGAATTACAAGTATATTAGGTTTGTATGACCTAAGGCATTTAAACTGGTGTTTACATGTGTATAAAATAGAGCATCAATAAAGTACTGTGCCAAGGCTGAAAGCGAAATAGATTAGCTAACCTTTAATTAAAGGAGGAGATGCCTTTAGCGGAGAAAAAAATACTCATACTCAAGTATTTTTAATTGTCTCTGCGTCAAGCTCAGGAAGGCGTATTTCCATGGTATTCATACTCAGGATGACACAGATGTTTTAATTGTCAATACAGGACTTAGCCTTGTTTACTTTGTAATCTAAAAAGATGATTTCAATTTTACTTGTAATAGTAGAGTTCTAAAACTATTCGGGCAAATCAAGAGATCTAATACTAGCTTAACAAAAACATGTCTAGAAGGCATGGTTAATGGAAATAGAAATAGAGGAAGACCTCGTAAACGTTGGCATATCAACGTAGCTTCTTGGTCACAACTATGCGTTAATAATTTAAACACTGCTTATAAAACCGTGATTTGTGGAGAGTTATTATCTTAGTGCGCAATCCTGCTTAACCGGAGACAGCGACAAATGATGATATAGAAATGTATGGTTAAACACAGAAATGCTTTGTCACGACGGTAAAACAACGATGAACAAGTATCTTTTTGTTATGAAACTATAGCAACAGCAAGGATTAACTTTGGAAAAGACAGTGTGTGTGTCTTTTTCATATTTTGACTAGATATACGGACTAAAAGCGAAAGCAAAAGAGTAAAGAAGAAAGAGTTAAAGTTGGAAGTATGAAGATCATATGTAAAAGGAAATCATTCCAAATGTAGCTCCTTCGCTTAAACAATTACATTATTCAACATTTGGGAGCAATTCTGGTAATCGTTATATATTTCTGTATCTTCTTTACCTTAAAAGATAGGTCTGCAGTCTCAAAAATCTACTACAATTTGTTCAAGGCTTGTCTCTTATTAATTTTACGGAATTTGTCCACGAAAACAGTAGGTTATTTTCATGTCGAATACTGTATTACAAAATTCAATCCTTTACAAACGAAACATTTGCGAGTGCCGTTAAAGTTGAAAACCGGAAAGACCGGTTAAGGCTATTGCTAAAAGAAATTCAACCTGTTTAGGCTTACTCATCATTTAACTCAAATTTGGGATACATGGAATAAGTAACATACGAGAACGTCGATTGTGGCGCTTTGGGTAAAAAATGACATGGAGCAACCTTATGCGTATTCTTGGGGAGAATAAAAATGTATAGGCAATCTGGTAGAGGTAAAGAATTAAGAAGGACAAAAAAGTGAACCTGTCAATATCCGACGCTTTCACAATAAAAGCATCAGTACCGTTGCTAAATCCCAGTACATTGATCAGCTTTAGTAACAGCTGCAATTTACGTCGTCAGATCAAGTGAACTAACGCACATTTGCCATAACCACAGGCTACCTCAAAGGACAAGATTTTGTAAACTGCACTTTACATGGGCAGGATGTGCATGGTTGTCATGTATGAATGATATTCTATGTGCATCCATGAACACTGTCAATATCTGCATAATCATTGTGATCATGTAGTTCAGAGCAACTACACGTCATCACTCATCTCTGTCAAACACCATCATCGATATGACGACATTAGCAGATACTTAACTCTGACGTTCGACAAGTTAAATGCATTTGGAGACACATAGATACACATGGATAACATGAAGAGAAAAAGTTTAAGATCAATTCAGTTTCATTCTAGAAATCATAGTGTGAGAGAGAAAGAAATCCTAACCTTCGTTGTAAATTGTGATTCTCGTTACGATTTGGTAGTGATAAGAGCTCACACTTAAACTCAACATGTTCGATAGAAGAAAAACATGAAAAACATGAAAGGTTAACTTACTGAAAACAAGCTCATCTCCACCCAAGAAGCTGCTAGTAAGCTGGGACAATTGGTACACTAACGCTTAAACAGGTAAACTTTGACGAAAAAAGATCCTACTAGGATGTGCAGCAGCAACCAAAAGTAACCAGATCTGAAATATTGTCAATAATAGAACAATGTAGACAAAAGAGAGCACAGAACCATGAATAAAGGGATTTAAAAGATGTCAACAACAACAAATAATACTACGAGCAATAATTTAAGGCTTTGTTCTTGCCACTGTTTGCGCAAGAAGTAAGGAAGTGATGGAAGCATAAACACACATGAAGGTGAAGGCCTAACAGATAAAGAGATTAACAGATAAATGGAAAGTGTAACCCTTAATTCTTGGAATGTAAGTGATTTTCATAAAGAACGAAATCGCTTTGAAAATTTCCGACATTGCGCTAAAATCATACTTAAAAGCTTTTTTCGTCTGACACTTTTCAAGTTTTGCACCTCAGAAAGATAGTTGAAAATGTCTTTAACCTTGTACACATCAATTTCAAAACATGGGCGATGATCGTGAGCTTCTCTTATTTGCAGCGAATTTGGATGCTGTTCTAAAGGACCATTTTTCTAGAAAGGCCTCCTTCGTCTGACACTCTTAAAAATAGAATATGAAACGTCCGAAAGGAAAGTATATGTATATGGCAACCTATTTACACGAAACATGTAGCAAAACTAGGCAATCCTAGTCAAGAAAGGAAATAAAGAAAGAGAGAATGAAGAAACAAAACATTATTGAAAGAGTCCAAGTAAAAAAACGAGCTCTTTCTGCTTACAGAGTACTGGTTTTCTTGTTTTAATGTAGACAGACTCCAATACACTTAAATGAAAGGACGATTTAGCTGTGCCAATTATCTGAATATTCTCGTTCTTGTACATTTTGGCGCATTCTGAATGATCTAGTAAATGTTGGCCTATGGCAGAAGCGAATGTTTTGGCAGTCATTTTCGCTTTGCAAGCGCGAGACGGCTGTTCTCTAGGAGGAATTGATGCTTGGCGAACAGTGCCTGGAATAAAGAAACACTTATTTCATTTGTCAAATATTAACTAAGTTTAGGAAGAATTGCAGGAAAAGACAGGAAAACATTTTGTTTCCTGTGAGAGCCATAAAGATTTCAGAAATCGTAAGTCACACGAAGAACGCAAAACGGACGTTTGGATGATACATTGGAATTTATAAAAGTGATGCGTGGCCGTGGTTGACCTGACGCTTCACTAGTTTCTTCAGTGATGCCATAATTTGGAAATTACCCGCTTAAATAAAAATAACCACAACTTGTTGGCAGAAAATTCCAAATACTCTGATTTAGGGAGCAAAAACAATGTCATTATGGAATTTAATTGCAATAATTAAACAATATGTGCTAAGGATACATCAATGTGATGAATAGGAAAGAACATCCTAGACTTAGATCTTGGGTGATACTGTAATGATATTTACTTATGCCATTAAATACGTCCTAAAATGCTGGTCTTAACTGTACTTAACCAGTATGTGGGAGTGGTACAAGACACGTTAAAGAAGAGGGATTAATCCTACCGATAGAATGCGCCTGTACAATCCTATTTTAAACATAAGGGAGCACCCTATCAGATATTTCAAAACTATAAAAACACTTTAAAGTTACAGATATCACAATATCTATTTCATTATTGGATAGAATTGCCGGGTTTGCATGAGAAAAAAGTCGAGTTTTAGATATTCGGTCGAAAATAAAGGAATTGTTTTAATATCCTCTTTAAACTTCACTGTCTTTATTGTCCCCAATTGTTATGTTTGCCGATTACAATCGCATTATTTGAATATTTACACGTCTACCAATGATGTTGAATAGCAATTCAAGTAAAAGAGTTTTACTAAGTCATATTATTACATACTATTTTGTGCAACAAAAGATGGTATTTTAACCTGCCACTAAGTTCGACTGCTTTCCAATCTACTTTTGAGTTCAATGCTTAGCCCTTACTTAAGGAAACAAGGTATGATCAAGTTGAAGAATAAAAATAGCAGGGGTGAATCAATGCAAAATAACGTAATAAAGCGGCTGAAGGAACATAGTACATATAAGGAGTAACTCATACATAATAATTCACCAAAGCATACATCTAGAATTATGACTCTAGGCCATACTTATGAATCTAACTTTTATCATGGTACATCTTACTATATACTGATACTGTTTATTTCTATAAGAAAATATATTATCGATTACAACTTTATTAGATAGCACAACCTATAAGAGCTGTTTTTAATATATCAGGAAAATGGAAAAGGTGAAGTTCTGCAAGAAATGCCAGTCTGCTGCGTCGAAGGTAATGATGATAGATAATTCGAGATGGGAAGGAAAGTGGGAGATGTCTGTGGACCTTCAAGGGAAGTTCTGTTTTCCACTACCTACTATGCAAAAGCCCGATTTAGTTTTGTGGTGTGAAGAAAGGAAAGTTGTAAAACTGGTCGAACTAACAGTGCCATGGGAGAGTAATGTCGATGATGCGTGGCTGCTGAAATATGAAACTTTGGTCGAGCATTGTGAAGAAAGTGGTTGGTCAGCTTCTTGTCATCCAATAGAAGTCGGAGTGCAAGAGTTCGTTGGTCAACGGGTATTCTCGTTACTGAAAGACCTCGGATTTAACACAAAAGAAAAGAAACCACTTGTCAAAGAAATCCAGGAAAAAGTAGAAAAGGCAAGCTTTTATATATGGCTTAAACGAGGTGACGAAGAATGGACTGTACAATGTTAAAACAAGACCATCCGAAACTCACTACCACCATCTAACTGCATATCTCAGAACACCTCCAAAAAGGGAGGGCCCGCCACGTCATTTAAACGGTAGAGGAAGAGGGGCTGGTATCGGACTTGGTTCCTCCTGATGATGTTCTGACGTGCTGAAAATGCATCTTGTAGTTTCATCCAGAATTGGAGCGGATGGTCTTGCAAGGCACAAACACCGTTTTTACATCAATCTCTGGCAGTCCCTAGACAATTTATAGTAATTTTGCATAATTCCCCCTTTTGTTGTATTTACTTACTTACTTACTTACTTATTTACTTACTTACTTACTTATCCACTTATTTACTTACTTACTTATTTACTTACTTACTTACTTACTTATTCACTTACTTACTTACTTATTCACTTATTCACTTATTTACTTACTTATTCACTTATTTACTTACTTACTTACTTACTTACTTATTCACTTATTTACTTACTTACTTACTTACTTATTCACTTATTTACTTACTTACTTACTTATATATCTGTGTAGTTTAAAATGCGATTCAGTTGCAGTCTGTCTGATGAGTACTGCACAAAACTCGGAGTAACAGAAAATCAGCCTTTTCATTTTCTGTGATTCTGTTATCAACGCTCTGTACTTTGTACATAGAGCATTTTATGCTGGCGAAGATAAGTTCCATTTATGCAATATAAAATCAAACAAGTTATGTCATCTTTACAAGCCTGTTTCGTGAGTAGAGCTGTATAAGAAATAAACACTGATATATACAACTCACATGCGCATGTGCACAATGTTTGGGCTCTATCTCGGTCGGAATAGGTTTTTTTTCCTCTTTGTCTTCAACAAATTAATTTGACGTATTGCATTCTTATCATAAGAAAGAAAACATAAACTCACTACTTCAGTTTTTTTATTCAATTCAAGAAACATTGAAACGTTATATATATTTTCTTTTACCAGATAAATGGAAACTTGCATCAAGAGCTGCGGTGGTCACCATCAACGGGTCGATTGGTGGTGCCATTTTTGGCATCATATACAGCTACAACTTCTCCAAGAAATTTCGAGGAAAACTAAGTGTACCTATACTCGTGACAGGCCTTCTTGGTGGCCTTGTTGGTGTTACTGGTATTTGTGCTATATGTAGACCATGGGAGGGGCTTCTGATTGGATTTATTGGAGGTGCAATTGCTGTAGCAGGTGACTTTTCTCAAAGTTTTAAACAGAGTATTGATTAAC
>JANTCA010003899.1:0-54717 GCA_024741275.1 Chironex yamaguchii | reverse complement strand
GTGTTGAAGGCTTCTTTGCTTTAAATCCATGTAGAAGCCTTATCCATAGTGGTGCAGCCAGCAGGCTATAGTAAACACGCTGCATGGCTGCCATATTGTTTTCAACTGTAGACCTCTGTAATACTGGTCAGTGATTGGTCACTGATGATGCAATAATGTAGGAAATCACTTCCTGTGCAGTCAAAACATTGTATTTATGTTTAGGTTGGCTGACTTTTGTATATAGTGTTATTATTGTTGTGTGTATCTCATTTAGGGAATCTGTTAGTAGTTCCCGTTTATTGATTGGTAAATAGAAAATCAGGATTATACTTGGATTGAGTCATTCGTGGGTATCTGCAAAGCCACCCTGTTACATTAATATTAGCAAGATCGTAATTCTATGGCATTGATGGATCTCCATCTGTCATGGTTACAAGTGCATGAGATCATTTGTATTGACTTTCATTTGAGTAACCATAATGTCATACTGTCCAGCATGTTCTGTCTCTGGATTGCCCCGCTTCATTTACCAACACTTTTACTTGTTACTAAATTTTCCATTTCATCTCATCAAACATCCAGAAAACATTGTCTGCCTCCTCCTTATTTTATTGACTAGTGAAATTGTTGTTTCTGCCTTTCAAGGGCTTCCTCATTTGTAATTCTGTTCACATATGAGATTCTAAGCATTCTGCAGCAAAAGTCCCCACATCTCAGTTGCTTTTCTTCCTTTTTCTGTCTCCACATCCAGGCTTTGCAACCATACATTAATATTGGCCATATGTAACAGCCAAGTACTCTTGTGTGAACTTTTATTGATATACTTTGGTTAATAAGAAGGTGTTGCATTTTTCCAAAAGCCTTTTTTGCTTGTATTATTCTTGCAGTTGCTTCTGTTTTGCACCTGCCATCTGCTGATATTCATGTGCCAGGGTATTTGAAATCATAAACTTGCTTTAATGTTTTGTTGTTTAGTTTAATATCACATATTGTTGGATCCTTCTTTTTTGATATTACTATTTTTTCTGTTTTCCTAATATTTAGACTCAATCCCATATTTTCTTATATAATACAGAAATCAGAACCCAAACACTGTCACAAAGTACTAAACTGAATACCTCATTGGACCACTGGAAACCCAAATTGTGGAGGAAGCTTCAATGATTTGGCTACATTCTGAGGCATCCAGATACAATTTCTGTCCCTATTCTAGAGGGAGCTATTAAAGGAATCACCAATGGGCAGGTCAAAGATGGATCGACAATACTGCAAGGTGCACAGGGCTGAGTGTCATTGCCTGCTTCTGGTGGACGTGTGAGAGAGTGAAATTGAAACAACTGTTATATCAAGCAAAGAAACTACTAAAGCTTTCAAAGTTACAAGAGAAATTAAATGCACACTGCCATTCCATGAAAAATTTTTTTGATGTACTTACAAAGAGGTACTTAGTGAAAAGCATGTTTGATAATAGTGCTACTGCAGACTTGCTTGCTTAATATTACCTTTGTTTCCTGGATAAGCTGTTCAGTTAGCTCTACTTTTGATTTTATCTCTTTGTCTAGGACCTACAAAGGATGAGATCGCATGATCAATGATGCCAATGGTAGAAGCAAACCCAAAATTAAAGCATTCAGGTGCTCATTGATAAAAAGGACACCAGTCTATATAAAATTAAATTTCTCAAAAACAAGGAGTTGTACCTCCTTTTCTGTTGGAACTCTATGGTCTCTCACAGTATCACAAGACATCACATTCCCAGTTCATACATATCTAATAAGGTAGCATATTTACACTTCTTTACTAGACAATTTAGCTGGATGCAGTATTTATTACAAATTGAATTGAAATGTCTTTTGTTAACCTACAATCCGCAACACAAATATGTGGAGTGAAAGTTGCATTCCAGGGCTATCAATGTATGGCATTAAATATATTTTCCTCAATTCTTCAATGTGTGACCTTGAAAGTTCACCATAATTAACAGATTAAGAAACAATGTTTTGTCTTCAGCAATGTACACTTTCACTAGATTACTGATGTGCACCTTAAAATAAAACGATGAACTGTCCACAAGTCAAAAAACTGTGACCATACAAAATGTCAGGCCTTTTACAATTTACATTATCACTTCTTTACACTTTAGGCAATTCTTGGTGAATAATTCTACAGAAAAAGTTACCTTGTGTGCTTTACTGGTGTTAGACTGCTCCTTGCCTTGAAAGATCATTGCAGGACTTGTCAATACACCAGGAGATGCTAAAAATGGTAACAACAAGACTGAGATGTCCTGATAAAGGGGCATGTTAACTTACTTGCAGAGAAAAAACAAATGACAACTAACAAAAGTATGAATTTAAGAAGATGAACTGAAATAAAGAAAATGGCAATAGAGGCAAAGAGGTAGAGCAAAGGGTAGTGTTATGACAGATGTCTCATCCAGACTAGTATACCATGAGACAGATAGCAACAAAACTTTGGAAACAGTGTGCATTTAAATTGACATGGAAAGTAATTGTAACAAGTTGATTGCCATAATTTGCACCAGAAAAAAGTAGCAAAGCCCCAATTAATGTAAGAAGAGTGAAAGAGACAGGTTGCCAAGTACTACAGCAAATAAAGGAGGCATTTTTGCAACCACTCCACTGGACGGTCTGCCAATAATGATGCAAAATCGATTAAAGAAAGGCAAGAGGGCATCACATATGCCTACTGGACTGGACAGTGCTAAATGTGGATTTTTGACCATATTTGAAATAACAAACATAAAAAAGATGATTGGCATCACTTTAATAATCTTAAGAACAGAAATGGGTATAGTAATAAGCACTATAATTATAACCATACTGAAAAGTGTTAAAAACAATTCTTGAAGACTTCATTTTACATGGTTTATTAAAGCCTAAGGATGTCTTAGAGTGATACATAAGATGGACAAGAAGAAAGAGTTGCGTAGCATCCGTTTTGTTGCTTTGGATGTTCTAGAGTATCTGTTCTGGCATAAAAATAGGTTGTCTACCCGTGCATGTGTAAAAAATTAAAATCATAACAGCAGTTCATTTTGATACAATATGTAAATAAGGACCTACCAAAACAGATTCTGTGATCAACAGCTGCTTTCCCAGGAAACACGTTTGCTAAAAATGGTTTCCGTGAGTCAGTTGGAAATTTGATATGGTCATACTTGGTAAACCAGTTTTCACCATGTTGCACAGGAAAACTCATTTCTCGTGGAAGTGGGATATATCCTCCAGCTAATAATCCTTGAAAAAGGAATGGCTATTGAAAATTAGCTTTGCATGTTAGGCATTTTTGCAGGTCTGGTAAAATGAAGCAAGGAATAGCATGCACTTCACTCCATGCATGCTTAAAAATCCAAGTTTCCATGGCATATGCAAAATAAACCAGGTGGAAATTCTTTCTGTCAACAAAAGATTAAGTCCATGAAAGTACACTTTAGGGAGAAGAATGGTGGGCTTCTTCTCCCAACAGCTCCAGAGAAGACCACGGACCTGCAAGCATTCCCTGAATGCCATCACTATAACCAGCAGTTGTGGAGTTGTGTGATGCAAATGGTATTCTCACTATTTGAAGCTGTGCTCCCCCACCAGAGGCCATCAATTAGGGTCTACAAGATGCTTCACAATAACAATAACAAAAACAATGACCAGCCTGTTCTTGTAAAATATTTGTGGAAAGAACAATCAATAGTAACTCCATAATTATTCCTTAATATAATCTCAACAAAGAGCAGATACTGCAAACTCAAAATTTATTCCTGTTTTCCTTTACATTGTCAATTTGTTTTGGATCACTGGTCTTACAAGCAGTACTTAGTTAAACTCAAAAGTACCAATGAGCATCTAAGATATAAAAAGTAGAATACTATTTCTATTATTCACTCTAAAGGCAAATCACTACACTACACTATATTACCATACACACATATTGGCAATAGTTCTAATGGTTGTTTAATCAGAGCAAACCATGAATAGGTAAATCTAGCAAAAAGACAGTTCAATCCCTCCCAGCACATAAGCACTTGTCATATTTATGGGTGTATATTTTGAATCTATGATATCACATTCTATACCCCTCACGGACCATCTCGAAATCATCACTACCCAATTTTTATCTATAAACTCTGATAATATGATACCATAAATGCCAAAAAAGGCATAACAAAAGGTACTTTTCACTCTTCTGGTTGAATCAGTAAATGCATGAAATAAGTCTTATTGAGGTCCTTACTAAAAATAATTTATTACCTTGCTTTCTTGCAGTTTTCATATCCAATCCTGGCTCATAACATGTACTACTAGTGAATGCATTCTTAATCAGCATGTTGGCACATAATCTCATACTTTTTAAATATCCATAAGTACGGTTTAGATAAATGGACAAAATGTAATGTAAGTCTAAGCAAAGAAGAGTCCATCTTGTTGAGTTACTAGGTACTCCCAAATCTATGGACAAAATAGTGTGTGATATACAGACAATTGAAAGCAATGTTAATGAAGCATTAAAAAACAAAAACAATGTACAAAACAGATCCTGGACTAAAATATGATTATAAAATGAAAAAGAATATGAAGTTGATAAACAAATATGTGTGTTGTAGGTTGGAAATACCAGAAACCTGGAATTCTAAATGTTTGTCTCAGAAATGACTGATTACTGCCTGGGAATTTCATAAAAATTTCTGTAAACTTCCAAAATATCTTGGAATTTTCCTATAGATAAATGCAACAAAAGAACAATTGACTATCAATAGAACTGTAATTATCTCTTCAGATGTTCAATAAAAGTAAAATATTATACTAATTGTAATATCCTTGTACTTTGATCTTTAGTTGTTCAATGCCCAATTCTACAACATCTGTGTAATCCTTATGTTTGTAAAAATACCTGGCTAAGATACAAAAATGGTGTTTGCTAGATTCATTGTACTAAAAACTTACAAATGCAAAACATTGGCATTATACGATCCCCTAAAAACTGAAAATCAGTTACACTATAGGTAATCTGAACTCATAACCATTACCTTTTCTGGAAACACTTTTAGATGTTACTTCTTCCACAGACCCTGCAGATGGGTTGGAGATAAACGGAAACTGCAACCACGTTGAGGTTGATTTAAATTCTTTGAAGAGATTAGAAAACGATATCCTGATCACAAGTCCATCATCAGTTGCAACATCCAAATGCACAACAAAATGTTTTGTTGGGATTGGTTTAAATAACAGATAGAAGAAATTGCCAGTGAGTCCTAGTGATTGACTTGATGTTCTTGGAAACTGTATATAGTTTCCAGCTGGAACTGCACCTGCAATTCTGTACACAGTACACTTCAAGGTTTTTTCCTGTACAGGAATGAGACAGTTAATTAACAGAAAATTAGTTGGGAAAATAAGCGCAAGAAGTACTTGTAACTATTATCTGTTATGTCATGAAAAATGTTACTGGCAACAAACAATATATCACTAGCTTAGTTAGATAAAAGCACTTGACAAGAGTATGCGAGTTTTGGTCCCATGAGAAGTTACTCCTTGTTGCTGTCGATTTTCTATGATTGTCCTTGTTAAATTTTAGATCAATTGCTTACAATGCCACAATCATATAACACATAAGAAAAGAATGTTGCAAACAAAATCATCCATAATTTCGAGTCAAATGTATTTTCCATTAAAACTTCTGAAAATGTTTTGCTGCTAAGACTTGTTTCCTGACAAAGAACCTTGCCACCCTCAGTACAACAAATAATCAGGTTTCACTTCACCTCAGAATACCTCTGGTTAGTTCTATCATATACCCAGCAGTCAAACAACATTGGCTAGAAATCAGAATTGCACTCAGAATTTTTTCCTGGTTTAGCTTGGTCTTACAGTATCCCTAATTCTAAGCATGTTAAGTCATGCTTATCATCAATCAAAACTTTACTTGCAAGTTAAAGCTTGTTGATGGTCCAGTTAATTAGAGCTACCAGCCACAAAAACAGAGTACATATATTTAGTCTCCATCTATGGCACACATTTCTTGTTCTTGATTTTCAAGCAACAAACAACAATATTGGTCAGCTACTTTATCAATAAAAGCTGATGCTTCATGATTCTCACTTAAGGAATGTAAAACAAATAAAAATTCTTGCTAAATCATAACCAGAAAAGAGGCACCACCATTGTAAGAGATGTCCACTAATTATTCTTAATAAAAATTGATTATTAGTTATCTAAATTTACATTATCTATTACACATCAATCATGATACAAAAAGGTCAGCTAAACAGTCAGAATATGCTAATGCATGAAAATGTTAGCCTTATTTAAAAGATCAACTGTGTCCTTAAAAATGCCATATCACTTCTTCAACCTCACATTTTAATAAGACTAACATTTTTTCAAAAATCCATACTAAAAAAACAAACAAACATACACAAAATTTATTAGTGGAATCCATGAAGACCAATAGTAATGTCTTGTCTTACCATTAAGGTTGTCACATCTCCCTCCTTTGAACATTTTTTCCACTCTCCAATGCCAAATATTTTAAAGATGTTGACAAATGGATGTTGCCAAACTGTAAGCAAAGATTTTATCAGTAAAATGTAAAAAGTATATATTGTATAGATATATGCATACTATTAGTTCTACATAATACCCATACAGCACTCTTGCAACAAAGAAATATGGCCAATTAGTATAAATGTACTGTGATTCTGGTGCTGTATTATCTCAAGACTTAAACCAAAACGATTGCTTGAGGGCAGGGTGCAAGTAAATCGTGGCAATAGCCTGTCCCTTTGGCTAACAATGGTTCTTTCTGTCACACGAAATTAAACTAAAACGATTAGTTCTGCATTAGCAATATCCCATGACACGTTTTAACGTCAAAACATGGACGGAAATTGTGTGGAACTCTACTTAAGTCAAATACGCATATACTGAACTTTTGTGAGGTTGGCAAATTCACATTTAGTTACAATCAACTTAAGTCTTACGTTTAGCCATGTTTGGCCTCTTCCCCGACGACCTCGCTCGTAACCCTCTACATGCAGTCCAGTTAAAGCTCAGTAGTTACCATCCAAAGTGATCGAAATTGTTATCGAGATCATCACGATTTTACACGTATGCTTATCTTGTACCAAAGTCCTCAAGAACTTTTTGACGCTATGCTATTAGGTAAATCTGCACGGTCACATTGATGCAACATACTCATGTGAACCAACTCTAGTAAAGTATTGAAGAGGTAGTCTTAAATCCTCTCTTAAACCAAATTTAAAGGTAAAGGGTTAAATGCCATCACATGATTCAGTCATCAATTTTCGACAATAACAACTACTGTAGGTTCGAGTTAATAAGTCTTTGGATCTTTTTAATAGAACGGTATAAATCAGGATTTAGGAGTGCAGTTTTGTTATTGTTGTTGATCTGTTTGTTCATTTTCCCGCCAATATTGTGGTAGGTTGCAAACTAGTTACTAGATCTCCTCGACACGGGCGTTCCCAGCGTTGACCAGTTGGAATTTGAGCCACTTCATTTCCCTTCTCTTTCCTCTTTTTCTAGCGGAACAATTTTTCGCCAAAATGGAGCGTTAGGCATTGGATATGATATTAGTGGCGCCAGGTATCAAAGCCAAAGAACAGACACTCTGATGGCCGACCGTTTTGGAGGAAGCAAAGGTATTATGTAGTATATATTATCGTGGGTTCAATGATTTGTAGGTTTCTTAAGTGGACAAAAGCGACAACCGTGTCGTGACGATTGGCGTCCAAGTTCGTGGTTGTGTTCTCATGGCGATTTGCCTTTTTCGCTTCTAAGCATTGTCTGATTTTCGCCCTAGAAAGGTATAAGACGTTGTGACAGTTGGAAATTAGACTTTTACGATTCGTTGCTGCCAAACGTTTGGTGGTTTTTGATATACGGAAGAGTGTTAGTTTACAAAGCCAGTTTTTACGCAGAAAGTATAAACCCCATAAATAGCTGAGAAACCAAGATATGTTTGGCTGTAAGTGTGTGCGTGCGATTTATTGCGTTGTTTTATCAATGTTTACCACTGTGTGTTAGGTAACAAGACTGCTTGTAAGAGCCACATCATTTACAACGTGCAACAAGCAGAGACTGAAAATTAGCTATGGAATTACTGGTGAAGAAAAGCGTTCGTTTGCTAAGAGTTTTCTATGTTAACATTTCTCCACTGTGATTTACCGCCTACTTCATTCGAACACATGGTTATACGAGCCCCTGATAAATTATTAGATACCCCTTAGTGTTCAAAACGAAAGGGTGACCGTAAGCTCGCGGTACGGAATGAAAAAGAAATAGTTGCTCCTAAGTTTGTGAGGTACGTTTTCACTTATTCAATTTAAATTGAAAAGCGGAAAGTGCGCTTATTGTTCCTGGGACTCAAACCCAAACTTCCATCCTGCAAGAATTGGTTTTAACATCTATATTGAATTAGGCGAGACAAAATAACAAAGCCACAACATAACAAGTAGGACTGTAGCATAACATGTATAGATTTAGAGAAGGCCTATAGAGAGAGGGGGAAAGAAGCTATGGAAATAGTGCAGAGGATTCTGGAATTTATGTTACTGGGACAAACTGAATACTTTTGCTTGGAGAAACACATTGCTTGATCAGACAATTCCTAGCAAGATGAGAGCTTTTAGCTAATCATTCTCTTTTAGGAGACAGTATTGAAATGTGCAATGTTTACTGGGGATATTTTTGGCAAGAAGCTAATTTTCATGAGAGTAGACAACAGATATCACAAGTGAGAAGAATTGAGACTGTGCTTTTACACAGGTATCCCAGTGCAGCCTTTGGCATATTGAATCAAGTTTCTTGTTTCAATCTTGCACTTAGAATATGTAGCACCAAGGAACTTAACCAAGATACAGATTGTAGTAGTTGACGTTAAAATGTTGAAGGCTTGTCTTGAGAACGGTATTATTCCAAAGCTGCCACATACATGAAACAAGTAAATCAAGAAGCAGATACATGCCATGAACATTAGTCGTGAAGAGATAATGTTAGGTAATAGATTGTGGGCAAAGCAATGATTTTAGCAAGCCTGTGGTTACGAGTTTGAATCAGTATCACCAAAAACAAATTTTAAGGCATAGTAACTACAGCATTGCTTTGCCAGACCTCTCAATAAGATTTTTTACAGGAGAGTGACACAATGCATGCGACTATTTCAACAAGGTGCATGATTGATGTTTGGCATTTTTGACATAGGCACTTTGTCTAGTGACCCAGGACAAGTCAGGAGAATGGCAACTAATTCCAACCATTTTTCCAGGTGTGTGTGGAATTGTTTATTAAACAGAGAGTCTTGCTTTATCATATGAGGGCTTTGACCACGTTAGTACATCTTTTAATATTGATTCCAAACAAAGAGCAATGTTGAAGAATATGCAGAAGGGAACAAAATAAATGTTTATTCTTGCTGATTGGTTTCCATGTATTTCTTATTCATTTGTACTTGTTTTTATGAACATAGATTTTGAAGAAGAGCTACTGAAGTTTTTTGAATCATCAACGTTTATTTCATGTTTGTTTATTCAGTATATTGACCTAAATATTTGGTCTATATCTAGTATCTCAACAGGCACAGTGCTTTGATATATTTGTCAAGATTGGAGCATTACCTTAGTACAGTCAATTCCTATTATTACAAAACCATTTGGATCAAAATAATGTGTCAGTGATAATGAGAATCTGTAATAGCAGGATGAGAAAAAACCGCCAAGTTATTGGTTGAATTTTTTTTAACCAACAACAATCATCCAATTTTACTAACAGATTTGTAGTTCTGTTGTTTATAAGTTTTGTATTATTTTGTAGTTTGTAGTTTTATTGTGGCAAGAAATACTTTTCAAGTGTCAGCTGGTGTGGTTGCTTTTTCACTGCATGTGCTGCAACTTTACTACTTAGGCTTGCAAATTCACTCTCTATTATAACAAGACCATGCTAGTGTAGAAACAGGTCGTGGGAGTGACTGCATTTATATCATAATCAATATCAGCATCATTATCATCTGAAATGACCACTTCCTCTCGCCCATTTGTCGCTCGAGGATCTAGCAGTTCCTTTTCATTATCTATGCAGTAAGAAATAGGAAGCTTGTTATATACAGCATATGCCCGTTCTAATGAGAGTTAAATAATTTTCAAATGGGACCACACATAGTTCTGCATTTCTGTAATAGTGAAACTCCGTTGTGGTGGGATCTATGTTCAGCCATTTCTTTGTATTTTCAGTCGGGATGTTTTTGTATCCATATGAGAGGGGTGTCAATTATATTTGGGTGTACATAAGGTGAGAATTTACTGTAGCTGTACTAAGTGGGAACTGACCAGTTTGAGTCCTGTTGGTTCCCACTTAGTGCAACTATTGTGCTAATGCTTTACTCTTGACAAACACGTATGTATGTATGTATGTATGTATGTATGTATGTATGTATGTATGTATGTATGTATGTATGTATGTATGTATGTATGTAATTGTAGGTTTCTATATCTTGATGTAGTATTATTCTTGTTGTTACAGGATACAATGCATGCAAGGGATTCTACCTTGGTCACTCTTCATCTGTTATTAGTGGAAATCATGGTATTAGATGAATGGACATGGATAAATTTGGTCTGTTGTCTGGATTAATTAATGAACATTTGATAAGAAGCAAGAACATTAATGGCATTGAGGGAATTTCTACTGTTCCCTATCAAAACGTGAAAAGTACTTCCTTTGGGCATAATTCTAATGTAACTAATGACAAATTACTACAAGTGCCAAGGATTAACTCTGAAACTCTGAATGACATTCTTCTGGATATAAAGGGTGTAATAACATTGAACAGACAATACATCCAATCAGAATTACTTGCAGGGAATGAGCAGTGTATAAGCAATTTCAATAGTTTGTTTTCCAGCATTTTCTTGCCACCTGGTATTATGAGTGAAAGTTCTGAAGGTTTATCAACAGGAACTGAAACTAGACATGTTAAGAAGGAAATTAAAAATAATGTTGCTTCTTGTTCAGTAGATGTTTCTTTTAATTCAGACCAGCAACATAACCATACAAAAGGGGAACACAGTTGTAGCAGTGGAATGGTTCTGTGTGACACTTCCCATCATAGTCAGTTGTCGTACACCAAGGGTACAAGCAGCAACACAGAAATGCAAGGACCATTATCAGGCATGCCAGATGGAGTTGTGGTAAATGATTCTGAGGTAGTGAAGATGAATCTAGGTTGTTTGAACAATTCCAAGCCATTCTCATTTATTTGTTGTGAGAAAACATCACTTAATGACCTCACACCTGACTTGTTGAGGAGGTTAGGTAATCTGCCTGTTGTTGGCTTTATGGTTGTTGATCTAGATGGAACTCAAGGCCTAGTTGCAGGACTTCCTCTAACTACATTCTTAGATGTGACAACTGGTGCAATGCTGCATAATGGTGAGGTTGAAAAGCATAATGCAACAATAACATGTAATGCAAGTGTTAATCCTGCACATTGTGACACTTCCTCAAACCTTAGCTTAAATGGGACTCAAAAGAGTGACAACAATTTGGAAAAAGAAGTATTCGAGGAAGCAAACAGAGACGGCAGTGGGAATGAAAAGCAAGGAGAACATTTTATCCTAGATGATGGTGATCAGATGTCCTCCGCAGAACAGCAGACAGATGGGAATCAGAGGATTAAAAACTTCAAGTGTGAGATGTGTGATCGTGCATACTATACACTCAGTCACCTTAAAGGTCATATCAGGGCACAACATACTCATGAAAAACCTTATGCATGTGATATCTGTGGTAAATGTTATGCTCGTTCTGATTCATTGTCAGCTCACCGACGATTGCATTTTGGAATCAAACGATACAAGTGTGAGTTTTGTGGTAAAGGCTTTGGGTATCACAGTCATTGGAAGATACATGTTAAGAGTCACAGTAAAAGGCAACATTGGGAATGTAAGCAGTGTTGTTTATCATTTCGTACAAAGCAGGAGCATAAAAATCATATGAAAACTCACAGGGGTTTGCTAATTGTATCAAGTCATGAAAAGTCTATCGATCAAGAAGAAGAAAGACTTTTAAGGTAGGAGTTTCGTATTTAAAACAGGTTGTAATTTTTGAGATTTAATTTTTAAATTTTTATTGTCATTTTTTCTACAGGAAAAGAAATTTTCCTATATAGATCAAGGGGTTAGAGAGGTCCAAAATTAATAATTTAAGCATGTTACCTGGACATTGCTTTGCCAGTAAGTTTAAGACTTTTGAAACAACAACTCAGGTAGAAAAATTTTATACAGAGCTTCAGGAGTCAAAGACGACTGAAACTAAAAGTTTGGGCATTTTACCTGGAAATGAGCTGTATCACATTGTGAAATGTGATGCAGAAATGACCTAGTTCCATGCATGACCCTTAACCACTTGCATAAATTGTAATACATTAGTTTCAAAGGATGAAGCTCATGTTAAGCATCATTTTTTGTATAGACAATCTTTACAGTGGTTTTCCCATTCAAAGGGATGATGATGATTGTAGCTAACGATGTGTTGCACCATCAGAGTCAGGCAGCCATCGATAGATTGAGAAGTACTGCAGCTTCCACAGGTTATTACCATAGGCACCATCTTTAGATCGTCATTGGTGATATGGCCATTGGGGACCAATTGTACCACTGCATGCCATTTCATTAGAATGCTCTTTTTAAGTTTACGATTCATTTGTCCATTCATTTGTTTGAAACCAGAGAGCCCTTGACATTAGCAGCTGTGCAGATACTATTTCTTCAATATACCTGCATGTTACTGTTGATATCTCAGGTGAAACAATCTACCCACTTGTTTCCAGAAGTTGTGTCACTGAGGGTAATGTATGCATGAACTTTGTCAGTAAGTTCCCAAATGCTTGGGCCATCATTGAAAATGAATATATTGTTAGCATAAGTTACAAACTGAACACCATAGTATTGAGAGACTGTTAAGGTATAGGTTGAACGGCTTAGGTAAAGTAATAGTGCCTTGTGGGACCCCTAGGCAGATGTTGCATTGACGTGAGAAGCATCCATAAAACAGTTCCTTTGATGTGTGTCAGACTGCCAGTGGAGTTATGCAGTGAGTGAACATATTAAACTGTGCAGAAGATTCATTTGATAGAACTGCTTGATTAGCACATCATGTTTCACCAGATCAAACAATTTTGATAGATCCAGCTGATTGTAGCATAGTTGAAACATTGCCCGTGACGTCCTCCAAGTTATACTGCAGAGTAGAAATTATTTACAAGTTTTTAGAACAACTAAAGCCCTGTCTTTACCATAAAGTTGACAGCCTTTGAAGTAGCAAGCCACGCTAAAAAACACAGTTGACACAATTGTACTCTAGTTCCTGCAATAGACTGGGCAATGCAAATCCATCAAATTGCTTGTGCTTTTGTATAGGTATTTTTTTGTCAATTTATTTTCTGCTAGTTCACTGTTTTTGAACTGTTTGTCTGACTGTCTGTCTGTTATTAAGGTGATTCATAAAGTCATTCATTGATACATTTCCATGATATTTTAAGGCAATGTCCAAAATGAGTTTCATTATTTTAGTATTTATTATAAGCTTTTAGTATTTAGCTCTGTTTACTTGCACGGAAACAGTTTAGATAAAAAAATGCAATGAACATCAGACAAAAAATCTATAGCCAAGACACAAAATTATAGAACATAAATATTTATGTGTGGGTGTGTGCATGTGTTAACACATTTTAAAGTAGCCGTATGTCATATGTTTTAAACTGAATAGATTTAGAAGGTTTGTGCAAGTAACCAGGGAGGGACTTATTGGGTGTGTGTGGGGGGGTGATACCCCCCAATATTTTTTTTGTGCCATTCGGTAAATTTTGTTTTGATTCAGTAAAAAGCTTTCTTGGTATTTGAAGAGATAAAGATACAATGGATGGCGTTAGAGAAATAGCCATTGCTCATTGTCATAAATGTGGAATCAATCCACTAGCAGAGTATTCAAAGTGATATAGGCCACGAAGGGTTCTATCAAGGTTTGATGAAAATATAGGTAATACCATTTTTCACACTTTCAAAGATCATTACCACATTGAAATGTTCAAGGTCATTGACAGGCCCATAAGAGAGTACAGAGATATCAAGAAAGCATTAACTTAGTCCTTTGGTCCTCTAAGATGCCTCCATCCACAACTGCTTCATAAAGCTACAAAAGATTACTGCATTCTCGCGTATGAAATGTTTCCCAATGATCTCAAGGATGCTGACCTTCTGTTTCTTGACATCAGATATATGAAAAATGATATTATGCAGACAAACCCAAAGACAATCTGTGATGCATTAAAAGTGTTGACTGACAAGAGATGCCTGTATCCCCATCATGCACAAGCTTACTGCACCATTATCCGTAGCAAGTAAGAGCATTCGTTTTCAAGATTAAAGCTGCTGAAGACATTTGAGGTAAAAAACGTCTGATTATTGGCTAGACAGCCTGATGATCATTGCTTGTGAAAATGGTGTAACAGACAGGATAGATGTTGAAAAGCTTGCTGAAAAATGGTCAAAACTTAAAGCGAGAAGAATTGAAGTTTGGTATTTTTTTTTGAATTGACAATTAATGAATTAGTGAATACTGTGTAACTCTTACGGTTATGGTTGGAAATATATGTTACAGAAAGAAAAGATTTAAGACATTATAGGTCTTAAGTGAAATTGACAAATACGTGTTCCTGTTATTTGCAAGGCACTTGAAGGGCATGGAACCAACATCCGATCAATATCTGACACCCCCCACCCACCCCCAATCCTCGCCTCTAAAATCCACCCCTGCAAGTAACACTATGAGTTTCTACCTGAGTCTTCTACTCAAACTTGCTTTAATGTATCAATTATGTATATAGATAATTTTTTACAGTCTGTTGTATAATAGATGTATAAGTACTTTTCCTGTTTGTGATCAAATCTGAGCATGGAACCATGCACAAAGTTACATGCTTTCCACTGCATTCCCAAACATGCTCAGGCTAAATATCCACCATTTTGTTAAGAACAATTTCCATCATAAACATGATTATGTAATATTGCAAGTGTTGAATCACTGTTTTTCAGTGATTTTTATGAAGCAAATTGGCCTTGGTAGTTGTGTTGTTTTGTTGTCATGTCTAATCACTGCTGGTGTTTCTTGCACTATTGCCTTTTATTTTCACTGTTTTGTACATTTATTATGCACCTGTCCTTGTTCAGTTTCATTTTTCACTGTGGTAGGTTTTTGTATACATACACTTGCTTACCATTTTTAGTGCCAACAGGTTTCTGCTAATGATTTCCGTTTACATGTATCTTGGAAAAACCCTAAAAATAGATTTTTCTCTATATATACCTCAGCAAAAAGTAGCTGGAAGCCTTGATTGCAAGAATCTCTGTCAAAAAGATAAAAAATATTAAAAGTAATCATTTCTAGCCTGCAGTGCGGCATGGCATATTACTTGAAAGGAAATGAAGCCTTTAATTTTTCAGGAACTGATTTGCCATCAATTTACTTTCTGTAATCCACTTACGTGGTTTGGATCATGTTTAAAGTATATGACCTATGTTTTTCAATGTTTTTCTTTGTTTTGCTTTCCAGGTGTGAAAGTTGTGACAAAGCTTTTGGAAGCTCAGAGGATTATAATGCTCATTTAAGATATCATTCTGAAAAGTCTGGAATTAAGTATCACAGGTCACCCCGGGTATCAGTAAATGACATTTTCCTTTGCAAACATTGCAAAACTGTTGTTTGTGGTAGAAAGAACTTTTTGAGACACAAACGTATGTACAGGTTGCATAAGTACCAAAGGATCACTTGTTGTCAGTGTGGAAAGAAATTTTGTAACGATGCTTATCTAACGAGGCATGAACTAGCTGTCCACAAAGCTCAAGAAAATATGATTTTTAGTTGTGAAAAGTGTCCACATGTCTTTGGTAGCAGAAAACTTTTAGCAGGACACTGGAGGAATAACCACAGTAAGGGTATCACAACTGACACGCTTGCACAGGAAAAAACATATCATTGTGATTATTGTAATTTTCAATGCCTGAATGAAGTTGCCCTGCTTGATCATTTTTCTGGCCATCACCCAGAGGAACCACCGTTTAAGTGTAGTTTTTGCAGCAGTCGATTTTGGAAGCAAATTGAGATGAATAACCATGAGCTGGTTCACACAAAAACCTCGCTTCAAGATACTGTGGCTTGTAACCACTGTTACGAAGTGTTCTTTGATACTGATTCTTTGGCAAGGCATATGAGCGAGGTTGAAGTTGACAGTCAACACGCACCTTTAGAACAGAAAAACGAAAAGTTGCATGATGTTGAGTTTGAACAGATGTCAATAGATTCTGACCCTGCTGCACAAAGGGACAAGTTTTTGTTATTTGATACTCCTTCAATGGCAACTGTGAAGTGTGACATTTGTAACAAGGAACTTGCATCTGCTTTCGATGTAAAAGAACACTTTCAAGTAACTCATGGGGGTATAGCACCTTACAACTGCTCAAAATGCACGAAACGATTTGTTGCTCCATTATTAAGACGAATACACAGTGCCGAAGAACACCCAGATGAAGACGAAGAGTTTGCCGTAGGTGACCATCTTATCAAACAGGAAGGAGAGGAGCCTTTTGAGGACTCCAACAACGCACCAAGTTTTTGTCCTGTAGACGACGAGGATACGACTGTTTCAGGTGGAAGCAAGTCTGAAAGACGGATTCCAAGACGAAGAGTCGCGAGAGAGAGGTCCTTTGGTCTATACAGTTTTGCCTCCAGTGATATAGACTTTGATCCTGAAGCACCCCATGACTCAGCTGATGCCCTTGATGAGAAGAGAAAGCGACCTGGTGTGAAACCTAGAACATACACAGTTGTACACTGTGATCTGTGTAATGAAGTCCTTGTCACAGCTATGAAGGCAAAGGAGCATTTTATTAAATTTCATAGTGGCATTGGACCGTACAAGTGCGATGTTTGTGAGCAACGATTTCAATCACTGTATATTCGAAAGAACCATATGTTAAAACATCAGGATGATGGAATTGAAGTCAGGAAAAGGTTTCCTTGTACCAAATGTGGAAAAACTTTTATGAAAAGTTATAGTCTTAAAGAACACCTGCTCCGGCATAACCAAAGTGAGGAGTGTTATGGAGAAGGGTCGGCGAAGCGCCTAGCTTTCAGCCCGAAAAGACAGGAACTGATCTGTGACCTGTGCGGCGAAATGCTTGTCACCGCTCTCAAGGCTAAAGAACATTTCATCGAACACCACGAGGGGCTACCGCCATACAAGTGTTTTGTTTGTGAGAAACGTCTATGGTCTGTGCATACTCGTAAGGAGCACATGGCTTTACACGAGGACTTTAGCATGCTTAGAAATACGTATACTTGCGAAAAATGCAACAAAACATTTGCTAAGAAAGCTAGTCTTCAGGAGCATTTACTACGGCATACCAAAGCAGAAAATGCAGAATTCGTAAAAAATGAATTGGGACAGTATCCCTGTAAAGTGTGTACAGAGGTATTTAGCAGTCAGTCTGAGGTGATGGCACATTTTCAAACTTACCATGAGATGGGGTGTCAGGAAGATAGAACATTTAGGAAGCTACAGGTTATGATGTGTGATTTGTGTGGTGAGAAATTAGTCACTGGGTTGAAGGCAAAGGCACACTTTGTAGAAAAACATAATGCTCTTCCTCCGTACTGCTGCACCAAATGCGATAAGCGTTTTCACTCTGCATATGCAAAGAATCGCCATCTCCTTTCACACGAAGAAAATTTTCATGAGTTGCGACCAAAGTTTCCATGTAACCAATGTGATAAGGTTTTTTTCTCGAAATTCACGCTCAAGAAGCACTCCGCAGTCCATGTGAAGAGAACTGAAACAGCCCACCTTGCTCCCGATGAGGAAAGACCCTACATATTTGAAGTTCATATGGAAGAACAGGATCCAATCGAAATAGTGGAACCTTCGGAATCTGATTTAGAACCGAAGCCAAAGAACAGAAGAAAAGGTATTTACAGCTCACAGCAAGGAGATCTGGATTTTAGCTGCATGTATTGCGGCAGCAGTTTCAGGTATCAGCATCACTTGATCACACATGTAAGTAAACAGCATTCTGAGAAAGAGGGTAGTTATGTTAAAGGTAACAGGAAATATCAATGTGAACTCTGTGGAATGTGGTTAGCATCCGAGGTGAAAATCGCAGACCATTTTCTTGTTGAACATGGAGGTATCGGTGCAAAAATGTGCTATATATGCGATAAAAGGTTTGATGTACCCAACGACAGAATGCATCACTTGGCTTTGCATCAATTAAACGAAGATGATGACGTAGACATTGTTAAATTTGTGGGGTCTCATGATCGGTTAGGGGCAGATGGTGATATTGAGAACGAAGAAATGATATTAACAGCTGATTTTCTTCTTAAAAACAAAGATTAAAAAGTATACTGACACAATGTTGGACGATAGTGGACAGAATAAGTCAGATTCATACTATGTCTTGGCTGCTTCTTGCTTCACAGTTGTACTCGAACTTTTTACTAGTATTTTTCATGATACCTGCTAGACAAGGACAGGAGCCCCATTAGTCAGATGCTTACTGCGAGCCGGTTTTCAAGTATTTGTTACCATAAGGTTGTCGCTCTATAATGAACGAGGGTGCCAGGCACGGTCTGTTGTAGTTTATTTTATGTTTATTAGCCAAAATGTTCAGTTTGGTAGGATACACGATTAGTACGCCGTTACGTGTGTATTAAGCCTTGACTTTGTCCCACAATCAAAGAGCTCGTCATACCTTACTTTTTATCATAAAGAATTCGACGATATACCAGTATTGCTCTTACCAGAGCATGGTAAGCATAGGAAAGGTGCCCAGATACAACAAATAGAATGTAAATAGAAACAAAGATACTAACATCATTCGAGAAGACGTCACATATGCTGTGTTGTCAATCTTGTAAAACAACATTGCTAAGTAAACACATCTTCATTTATTAATGACAGTAGATGTCGTGTACAAAAGTAAAGCCTTGTTCGCAACCTAATCCTTAGGATATACTTGGTCCTTTTCGTTATAGCAAACGTGATTTATAGAAATCTGTGAAATAAGTCACTTTCACAAAGGCGTCTCTTTCGTAATATAGGCTAGAAATTGTTTCACCAAAAAGAAGTGTAAGTAATTCTTTTATGCCTTTTAATCATCTGATCAGGGAGTTTAGTTTTGGTAGTCCTGTGTTTAAGCCAAATTGTTTTGCATTTTCATCGTTGCATTGCTGTTACTTAGAGGTAACAATAAGAATCAAATACCATGAGAACATGTATATTATAAGTTGCTAACTATTACGATATTTCTCGGTGGCTCAGAGTTTTGAATAAGTTGATTCTGTCGTGGAACAATACCGTAGAGATGGCTAACACGACATAGTGTACGACATGAAGATCATGTCGGATTGCCCTTGATAGGTTCCTCCTGTGATCAGCCTTATTTTAAGCGCAGCATTAAGTGTATTTGGTGATGTAGAGAACATCACAGTATTAATTTGGGTGTGTATTTAAGAATGCGTATCACATATTAACCAAAGGTATTATTCAGCACGTTTACGTCTAACAAACCTTTTGGCACCACCAAGACCAAAGCGTATCATGTGTTTTATCAAGAATATTTTTCGTATTGTTAACCATACATAGATTATATAACTCACGTTCAACGGTTTTTAGAGAAACAGTATTTATTGGGCTATCGAAGTAGGTTTTTTTAACGTCACAAGTAGACCACGAGATAAGACGAGAATTCTAATGAGATACTTTAGTTGGTAATTTTTTCATGTATGCTTGTTCTTGTTCTTTGCACTTCAGATATACGATAACATATTCCTACCATCTGTATTGATAGAATTTTACTTTTTAGACTCGTGATCGGGCATCCCAGCACGGTCGGACAACCAGTATTTAGTTTTGTGTCAAGGGATATGCCAGTTCTAATACTTTCTTTAATCTACACTAACCATTTTATTGGAGAAAGGTGAAAGTAGGAACTAATGTTTGGCCTGACAGTCATCTAATCGTCCAGGATAGCCATGTTACCGCTAGCAACAGAATCCCAGGGTGTGTCATACCTGCATAATTGCAGTTAGGCTTAGAGCCTTTAAAAGCATTTCAAGATCTTTTGTTGTTATTTTTCGGACAATTGCTAGACTCGCGTTTCTTTCTTATTTCCTTTAGGGAGCTTAAGCTGTAAATATATTTAACGGTGATTTAGAAGCGTCTTTATAGGATATCAAATACACTTTGTAGTGGGGAGTTTGTTTCTTGCACACTTACAAAGGCATGAAACACACACTAGAGAATGCATCATTTCTTAACGACGTTTCTTAACACCACTCAAGTCCGCTACTACGTAGTCACAAATTCATCGTTCATTCTCAGCACGTGCTTGTGTTACACATCATTAGTGATGGATGGGTGCTTTTTTGTTTTGCACTCTGCATCTTTGACCTTTACAAATTCTCGTGTTTTGTTTCTTTTTGACCTAAAGTTAGTAACGGGAACATAAATTCATACATTCCCCCTCTTGTACTCAGTTAAGGAGCTCCCGTGGTGTTGAATAAGGATTGAGCAAATGGGTTAGTCCAGAGAACGTAGGTGTAGGTTAGATATTTTGTCTTTTATCCCACTTTACTTTTAGTATCTAATATCCTGAATAAACAATGCAACTCTGTAGATAAAATGTCTGTCGATATCTGCCCAAGGTGTCTTTTTTGTTTGTAGATCCACCTCTCCTATCATGCAGTATTTATTTCTAGCTTCTCATTCAATTTTAATTCACTTTGTTCCATTTTATTAGTTTGAATCTCCGAGCTTTGTTTATTGCACCAAATTTATGACTCCGTTTCTCTTTGATTTAGTTTCATGTTCGTCAGCGCTCGTTATGTACGTTAGTTTCAAGGAAACCGTCTCTGAACCGATATTTAAAGTATAACCGTTCAATCAGACACTTGAACGGTACATTCATCGACTGTTTTTAAGTAAACAAAAATTCGTTAGACTTCCTGAGTACAGTTGCATCCTACAAACATTCACTTATATGGAATGCTCTTGTTAATGATGAGATGCTTTTTCTGGTTAATTGTGTGCAAGAATCAGGTTCTTTGTGAGCTCCTGCTCCGTATTTAATACTCTTGATAACGTTATTTGTATGTATTGTTATTGGTAACATTTAGACTTGATTGTAGTCAGAGAAAGTAGTTTTTTAGGCAGTGGCTTTTGTTAGCGATTGTTAAACACTAGTGGATTGCCAGTGGCATGTTAAAATATAGACGTTTGTTTACAAAAACGTTTTGACAAATATTGAGTGCAAGCTCTTTCTCACTTGTCTATCAGCTGGAAGAATTTATTGCTCATCCTATCTTACTGCTGAGCATTGACAAAGTCAAGAAATGAAATACTACATTCCGTAGCTTGATTCCTATAGATACCCATTTTTTGTGAAATCTTATCCATATACGCGTGCATTTTTCTTGTCCTCCCACGGACTGCCTCTAATAACTTAATTAGCAAAGAATTGCCGTGGAGAACAACAAGTTTTTTATGTGAAAACATGAAGCTAAAATCTGGTAGAAAACAGGACAAGCTGAACTGACTTAAATTTGCAACAACTTTGAAAGAGAAAATGCTCGGAATACATTCTGCAAATAACTTCAAAATATTAGTATAGCTCAAAACACTCGGAACTCATTCACGCTAGTAGGGGTCCAAAGGAGAACGGATCTATTTTGGATCCGTAACTTTGTTTATATTCGATCGAATCTAAGTCAGTACGCGTTTACAATTGAAACTGTATTGGAACAGTTGCAACACACTACAGCGAAGAGTACAAACCATATTCATTAGCAAGGCAAGTATTTTATCCTATTTAGACATTGTACAGCCAAGACTAAGAATCGGCATCATTATCATTTTAAATCGGTCTCAAGACGAAAAATTTAATAATCTAGTATCCGACCTGTTCCCTCGTGAACCTGCACTGCACCTCGATTGGAACGGATCCAAACGCGTGCATTTTGGAAAGCGATCGCAAACTAGTACGGATAGTGGATCCATATCAGCACGGATCCATCAGTTCCAGTGTGAACGGAAAGTCTATCTGTGCTCCTTTTGGTACGGATCCGTGCGACTCTGATCCAGTGTAAACGGGGTCGTAATTACAGTCATTTACATTCGTTCGTGTTCATACAATAGAAACGGGTATTGGAATGTCTCTACCAACAAGCAAAAGACAAAATCCCCCAATTTGCCATGCAAAATTTGAAGTAGGCAGTTCTTAAGAAACTTAACACTGCAAGCTGATAAAATGGAGACAGTCAACTCAAATTTCAGTTTTCGAAAAAAGCATGCGATCGTTTCTAACACCCCTAAATTAAAACTTAGCCAGCAAGTAGCCTACGCTCTAGTAAGTGGACTACTCATTTGTCTGCTAGTAAAAATTGTTACTCGAGCCTTTTAGTTTCGTTAAAACCATAAGTCGCTTGTAGCCAGCTACAATGACCGTGTTGGATTGGGAAGGCGAAGCCTAAATGCACTACTTCAGAATATTTGATGCTGTGGCTAACTAGAAAATTTTAACACCAAGACTCAGTTTTCCGTCGAACTAGAGCAATCTCACCAACTATAAATGTAAGCGCTGTATAGAGGATCTCAACTCTTGTACTTTTAAGATATCCATGTTAACCAGCAGGAGTCTGTCCCTTGGTAGTATTTTCAAAGCTAGCACAGCAGGACAAATATGACTTTAGTTACTTTAGTAGGATAGGATTCAAAATTTGAATCCTAGTGATTAAAGGACTGGAGAGTAGCACGTCATATGCAGAATTTGCCTTTAGTCTACGACTGCGTAAGACAACTAATACGAATGACAGTTTATCGTGGCCTGTACTTGAAAAGGATGACAGCACACAGAATAATGCCAGCGAGTAATTTAAAATCGACGCCAATAAGAACAATAGTTTTCATGCATTGATAAGAGTAAATGCACAAAAACTGACAACGTTGTACCGGATAAGTTTTAACTTGTGTTTTCTTGCAGTATCACTTTCTGACACCATTATGACTATAATATAAATAGAACCCATACAGAGCTTCATCACAAGAACATGAAAGTTGAACGAGCAGGAAGGTGGGTTTGGCGAGTAAATTGTGAAAGTAAAAAACTATCATGTATCCATCTTCGCCCGCTACAAAGTGCATTTTAGAAGTCCACAGCCAAATTTGAAATACATTGCTCTACAAATGGGGCTAACTCATATTGTGATGATGTCGCTAACTGGAAAAGCTTTCGAAGAAGGACCTCTCCATGTTCTAGAGAATAAAAACAAATTTCAATGTCAGATCAAAATATACCTTAACGCTTATATAGTGGACAAATAACATACATGTTACGCACCCTTGTTTAAAGGTTCCTTATATCTTGAGGAAATGTAACATTACGCGAATAAGCAGCAATATGCCTACAACCGTAAAAACCTCCTTATATTCTTCAAACTTTAGTCAATTTTAGTTGAAATGATACTATTCTTTCGATGGCTTGTTTAAGCCATGGTATGGACTATGCATCCCTGAAAATTACACAATAAAGAGATTTCTAAGTCATGACCAACAGCTCTGTCAACTTCTAACAACTTAACCTTAATAAGGAGTTGAAAGCTGCAGTTAAGGGGCCACCATACTATAGCACACAACCACAGGTGTCTACAACAGGGATATTGTTCAGTAACATTGCACTTCTGAAGTGAGCATAACTTTAAGAATTACATCTATTTACCGATGTAAGTTGCTGCTGCAATAATTGTCTATGATTTCTCCCATTCTATCGAACAAGTGATAATATAATTTTACCACCTGAGTGTCAAAAAACTGCGCTATAAACTGACAACCCATGTGAGTTACGCTCCCGGTGACAACTGTGTGCTTGCTAGCTTCAGCCAGGGGGTAGGGGATTACTTTGTCAATGTGCTTTGTATCCCCAGTCAAAGGACTTCCTCGAAATTCTAGCTCTGCATCCCCGAGAGATATCAAAACTTTCTTTAGCTCTGTCACAGTTGTCAGACCGCCTAACCTAAAGGTCTATAGCCCATGATTCTACTGGCAGACAAGTGATATCCTGGGGAAGTTAAGAAAATAAACTACAACCTTTATCTTTCAAGCCAATGAGATGAAAGAACTGAATAAATTGGCCAATCAAATTTGATGTGCCGCTTGAAAACAATAGGGAGACGAGACACAAATGGCATATGCAAGATGAAAATAACGAGATAAACACTGGGAGGCAAGCGTGACCATGGAATACAATGGTAGTCTACGAGTTAGATATCAAATTTAAGCATCCACCACGATTACCAAAGCGCATTTTTGTTTGTTATCCATTGTGCAAAGATTTTTGAAACTAGTCTAGGACATCAGTACACACTAGTTGTGAAAACGGAAAAAACTGACAAGAAAATCAAGGAAAACAACATTCAGTCTAGACTGATCAGAAACACTGACTTGTGTGTTCACGACCCAAGATGATACTTCAAATAGGGCAAATCTTGCAAAGCCAGACTTTCATATAATCTTCGTTCTGCTCTTTCTCCATCTACTAAAATCCGCATTTTGCGTTGAAAATCTGCAATACCGCAAATTTTCAGGGCGATTTTCAAGTTTTGTACCACAAAAAAATTGTTCAAATCCGAATTTTGTCGCAATAGTTGAAATTTCTATGGACGAGACCTGACCATCGACTAAATGTACGGAAAAAACCATTGATGAAAACGCGAAATAAAAATAGTACAAAAATGAATAATTTTGCGAAGCTAAAAGTATTGTCAACCGCAGCAATGGCTTAGTGGTAGTGCTCGCTTTGCGTGCGAAAAGTTGTGGGTTCGGATCCACGTCCAGGTCATATCAGGTCATGGTACATAATGCTTTCAAGCTTAGCACTCAGCACTAACGGGAAAGGTTATGGTGCTACCAGTGGTCCAACCACCTACTGCTATGCTTGCACAGCTGCGTGGCCCAAAGGCTAACGAAACGTACATGGGCCCCCCCTATATACCAAATAGTGTGGGAAGGAACTTAACCTTTTAAAAGCATTGCCATATACGAAGACGTGTACTTTCTTAAGAGAAAATTTGTCATGAACTAACAAGACATAAGCTAAACGGATATAAATATGAAATTTTTATCACATGAATATATTAAGTAACTTACCATTTGTTGCCAACAAAAATTGCGGGAGAACTTTTGCTGCAGATCCAATAACTGGATGGTCTTCACCTTCTAATATACTCAAAATAGTTCTGGCAAATACATTGGCATCCCTAAAAATGGCAAAGGATCCAACAACTTTGGCATTAAAATATCGCTTACGGAAAAAGCAGAATACAAACACGTTCAACGAGGGTCAACATCTGTGTCGATGCCTTTCATCGACGCGCAACAAAAGATAATGGGCAGTAACATTACTAGTACCCAAAAATAGCCCATTCACAAAGTTTCGACCCGCAACATCGTTGTCATGTAAATCAACATTCAATTCTTCGATCATTTTCAATTTATCAACCACATGGCACTGTATTATAGTACTTTAAACTATGATAAAATAGTATAGAGTCTTCTATCGTCTTCATAAACCATCAGCTGGTGCAGACCCTTCTGGATAAATTAAGAAGTCCTAGCCTTCACGTCCTGAGGAAGACATACTCCTACAATTGCAGGCTTGGAAGGTGCCCTTGACAAAAGAGGTTAAACTGGTGTGTACATTTCTAGGATAGTGAAATTTTATGGCCAGATACCCTTCCCATCGCCGTGGAGTAATCTTTTTCTTTTCGTGAGCGGGGTTCGAGCTCGCAACGTGTGTATGGTCTTGCTCCTAGATTTAAGCACAACGTATATTGCACTGCTCAAATCTTTGACACCCGACAGCCTAAAAATGCATAAAATATCTCTTTTAAATAGCATTGCTTTACAATTTGGTAGTGCTTATGTCCATAGCAGAAACAGCCAGCTTCGATCAACCAGTTTACGGATTTGGCTGGTCGATAGTGGAATACGATTTAACCTGTTTTTATCTAACGTATGTGATATGCATAAAAGTGTACTTTTTACCACAAGCTCCAATCATGTATTTATTAATGTTATGAAAAACCACAAACCGCTTGTATATGAAGACATACCCGAAATTATTAATCGTGTCTTTTTATAATATTTCACACTGCCATAGATCTTTCAAATCTAGTAACAAACGGTATGCTTACTTTGCATTGTGACGGCATTGACGCAAAAGAAGAACGTAGGCTTTCTCACGAACTTCCGCTGAAGGTGACCATAAAAGAGAACTTATTTCCTCCTAGAAAGACAAATTACAACACAATACTGTCTAAATAGTGGGACGCTGGTGAACTCAGCTAGGTCACTCTTACTTTACCCATAAAAAGCGAATCCAACATTGGCTACGTAAAGCATATTAGGGAAACGAAATACCAAGGAAAGGGATGTCTTTATCCTATCGTAAAACAAGGTAAAGAATAGCAAGGTTAGGTAAGGAATACCAAGGAAAGGGATGTCTTTATCCTATCGTAAAACAAGGTAAAGAATAGCAAGGTTAGGTAAGGAATACCTAGGAAAGGGATGTCTTTATCCTATCTTAAAGCAAGGTAAAGTAAATCTCTGTTATGGAGATAGTAAACAAATAATTAAAATACAATAAAATACAATCTAACTCTTACCACGAAGTGTTGCAAAATATCTATTCTTCTCTTTGAAGTATCATCCAGATCCTTTAATGCATTTATGACATCTAGAGCGAAATTAAAACTTGATGAGAAAGAAGAATGGTTTAAAGATACTTCAAGCTACTGTGAATTTCGTGTTTTGAAGTGAAAAAAGTGAAAAACAAAATCATTTTCGGGAAACAAGTACGGTTCCTTTACTTTTTTCTATCTTCTAAGAATATGTGTGATGTCATGTCGTGTCGTTTCTAGTCTCGGCCGTCTTCTCGAAGTGTCAGTTGGTGGATTAAATAGTATAACTTGTTTTGGTAAACGGCCACCTTCCATTCTCAAAACGTAGCCCAACCACTCCAACCGGCGGAGTTTTAACGTTTGGGCCAGTGAAGCGGTGCCCTTACGGTCTCTAACTGTAGTTTGATAACACGCTGCCGATAATCGATATTTAGAATCTCCTGCAGAAATCCCACTTCGCACGCCTATAGGCATCCAGAGTCCCTGACTTTCATATCTCATATTTCACAACCGTAAAGCACTACTCTCCTCAGACAGGCGTGGTAAACCTTCGATTTGACTTTCAGATTGATATCGGACCATAGAGACATTTCTAGAGCAGGAGACGCAGACCGAGCTTGACCAATCCTTGTATCAATTTCAAAAGTGGCATTTCCGGATGGTGTCATCTCACTACCAAGATATCTGAAGCTTGCAACTAGTTCAATCTTTTCGTGGATGCAACACTATGGTTAAGGGTACATTTGTCACATCATAGCCACTTGAGCAATGCTATGCCATGACAAATAAATGCTCAAAGTTTTAATTATAAGATCAGTGGCGGCTACGAAGCACCACTAGCAGATCTGCGTTCGCATGCTGAGTAGAAAAGTTAATCTACGACTGATATCTTCCCCTATACATCGTTATTGACTGTACGAGGGGTACATTTCAGTCGTTCTCAGGTAAAAGTGATCAGATCCTTAATCCTCAATCGCAAGATCTTCCAATTAATCCTAGCTAGAAAAGGGCAAGTACAGTGTTGTCGAGGACTGGACGTCTAGGAGGAGGAAAAAGCGAATGAATAACCGTAACTACATAAAGGTAAAATAGTGAATAAAATGTTTTCTGTTTCACAAAAATGCAGTGCCGTGGGGCTAGTATATGACTTACAAAATAAAAAATTTGGAATTTTACCGCCCTTGTGAAGATATCGATCCATGGGTGAATTCTCGATCTACAAGGCCTTAGTAACCTCTCCGTCTGTCACACGACTAAGGCCTTGTACGTCAAAAATTCGCGCAATGATCGTTCTCTTCTTCACAAAGCTAGAAACTTTATACTTCAGAATATTTTCTGTGATAACAAAGTGCAATCCCTTACAAATCTCTTCGATTAATATGGTTGGCCCAACTACTTAAGGAGGAATGAATGTTCATTCAATGTACCTTTTATTCACGTACGCCGTATTACGCCCACACAAGTAAATGTTCAACATACAGCACGAATAATCTTAACAATTTTTTTGTGGTACAAAACTTGAAAATCGGCTTAAAAATTTGCGACATTGCGATAAAAACATACTTCAAAGCTTTTTTCGTCTGACACTCTTCAGAGTATGAATCATCAGAAAGGAAAGTACATGTATATGGCAACTTATTTATGCGAAATATGTAGCAAAACTAGCCAATCCTAGACAAGAAAGAAACAAAGAAAGAAAAAAATGAAGAAACAGAACATTATTGGAAGAGTCCAAGTGAAAAAAACAAACTCTTTCTGTCTACAAAGTATTGATTTTCTTCTTTTAATGTAGACAGACTCCCAATACAATATAATCCTTCAAATACAGCAACAAAGCACATGAAGTAAACAGCGCTAAATGGTCCGCAGTTATTGTACTTCATCGAATAATAGGCAAAATATCATTTAAAGGAACCTTACCACTGATCTGGTCGCTTCTTCCAAGCTTCTGCCTGAAGACGGCAAGGTTTTTCTCACTGAACGGCGTAGTCACTGACGGTACGGTGGGAGCCGCAATGAATGACTGATTCTGACCACTGACCGAATTCATCATCACAAGAAACGTACAGAGATAATTCAACGGTGGAGAATTTGGAAAATCAGCCAGGAAATCCCTAGAAATTAATAATGAGAGTATCGATGAAAATGTCTGTAAACTTCAAAAGAAACACTTGTTGTTTTTAAGTTCTTAAGCTCTCAATATTATGATTTTGTTTACTTAACCTCTCATAATAATTTTTAGAATTTGGCCTACAACAGCCTTAAAAACCAACAACAAAAACTTAAAAATAAGAAATAATGACTTACCAAAAAAAAAAAAGTTTCAATAGATGAAACCATAAAAACTTACTCAAATACACTTCTATACTTCATCAACAGTCGAAGTGCATAGCTGGGATTATTTGTAATCAGCTGTGTTAAAAAATCCACGAGTTTATTAAGGATGCCAGTGAGATCTGTTGGTTGGAGGCATGGCGACTGTCGAGGAAAAAGCATATTACGTAATAAGTTATTAAATATGCTAATAACACTTTCAGACATATTATACACCACTCTACAAGATTTCGTAGATATTAGCATAGTCGATAGAAAGCATTGGTTGGGAAACTTCAGGTTAACCACTATTGTTCTCTGTTTGGATATTGAGTCACAAATTCTATGGAGTTAATGAGCCATGACAGCACACACTTCTCGGATCCTTTACTTACAATCTGCTGTAAAATAATTGTAGAACATATCTCAGACTTAATATGGAAACAAACCCTGAAATTAAAACTAAGTTATAGCCCATCATGGTAATTTAAATTACATATATTAATATGAGGAGCAAGCCCAGGCCAGTGTGCAATGTCATGCTCTGATGAACTCACTATTTTTAACAAAAGAATAGTACAAAAGGACAAAGACACCGCTCTGGAGTCTCCCAACCAGTTGACTATGTTATAACGTACTGGCGATCAATGGCAAAGAAACCTCCCTGGGATCCGAGATATAAAATTCCATGAGATTAAACACGTACCTGAATAAGGTCCATAAATACATCAATGACAGCAGACAGTCCCTCCTCTACACCCTAGAAACAAAAATAAGGAGAGCAGAAAAGATAACCTCTGTCTTTACATGCTCTACTTTCGAAATTTCGCTTAAATGTGTTAAGTTCATTTGGTGCAATACGCTTTTCAAGGTCTTCACCATATGCATTAAACACGCGAGTAAAGCAATACAACGTGATTCGGTAACTGGCCATGGGCTATCATGGTCACTGCGCACGTCATTGCAAATCTCTTATCCAACACAAAGGACTACTGACCCCATCCAACCATAAAAACATTAAAACCATATTTAGACTAAAAAAAGCTAGCAACTCGATTCATCTCAAGGCCAGATATATGTCTGTAATATTCAAAAACTATGGTTTCCAATAATTAAGGGTAGTATACATACTCCTACGTCGCAACTTCACGGAGAAATACGGCTACCTATTTATATTGACGGTATAAACCTGTCCGCATTTTAAGGAGGCACGTTCACCATGCAAACTTATACTTTGCTGAAAACATCTACATGTTGGAAACAGCAAGAATCAGCAGCAGGTTTGCAGCGTAGAATTGTGAAGTCTGTTAGCGGTAAATCATACCTGAGAGAAATCATTGTGTAATACTGCACAAAGTAGATACTTAGATCTCGGCTGTAAATGGTTCATCCCCTTACCCTCTTTAACTTTCATCTCTCGTCACAATATATTTTGAATATCTTCCTTCCATTCTCTCGCATGGAGTCGGTCTTTCATTAAGGCTAATCAACACCTACCTTATCCTGGTTGAATATATATGGCCTTAGTAGGTTAAGAATACCAAAAATAAAGGCAAATAAATGCATTTGATTGGTTCCAGCGAATTCCTTCGGCGGGAGTCGATGACGACCGTTCAGTAGTGTAACGAAGACAGGTAATTGCCTAAAACGAGATGTTCACATTGGTGTCATCCACCGACTGGTCTCCTTTACGAAAAAAAGTAAATCAAACATCCCTGATCGAAAATAAAGAGCTATTAAAAGTATCCGACGTTTAAAAACTAGCGTTTCCAGGTCACAGTTTATAAATATTTCCCTGACGATTTTGTCCACACAGGAAGACAGCGAGCTAGGCAGACAGAAATAACACTCCTTACGATAATCGTTCATACAATTAGTTTAACTATGTATCAACTGAATAAATTAATAAAAAATAAATTAGTACAAGAATAAACAAATAAATAATATGCAACTAAATAAATGAATATATAATAAGCAATAAATAAATAACAAAACAAATAACAACAACGAAATTAATGATGTCTGTTCTAAATGCCAAAAACAAACTGACAAAAAACAATGCAATGCTATCTTATTATTAAACAATAACAGAAGTTGAGAAATATAAGCTATTCAATACGAAAATAGAAATAGTTACCTAAGCATTAGAAGAGGGTGATCGTGTGCTAGACGTCGACATATCATATTGATGTGTTGAAATTTAGTTTCCTTGAGTGTAGAAGTTCGGCTGTTCGCTACAGTCAGCATCAAATGATGAATAATGGAATCGATCTATAGTTTTAAACAATGAAAAGTACGTATCTTATTGATTATACTAACAAAAAGATGTGCATGATGTATGTGCGCATGAGTGCGATTGTGTGTGGGAGGGGGCATAATAAATGACAATGTACGGTCGAAACGTGGCTAACAGTATTTAATACAGGTTGTGTATTGATAGTGGTACAGTTTTATACGGCAGGTTTTCCAGAGCATAATTTTTCTCCAAAGCAAATTTTGGAGAGGACATCGCTGGCACTTTGGTACTTTCTTCCGTCATAAAACATATTTTCGAATACCAATAACTAATCAAATCCCACGTCCCTCTATTTGGTAGACTAATTAAGATCTGGTGGAAAATTCGCAAGCAACTGCGATCATGTCTCCAATAGGTCATTTTCAGTCTAGAATACGAAAAGCTTCAGAGTCACAAGACTTAAATAATCTTACGGGAATTGAATACACCAGTGATACCTTTAAGAATGCTGATGATCTTTCCGAAGCATTGTAAGTAAAATACCACTTCTCAGCCGACCTCTAATTTAATAACTAGTAGTCATCATAAAGGCACAACGAAGAGAAACGAAGAAGGAACACTCACTGCGAGAGTAATTGTAACCAAGGCGCAAAATAAGATTAGAGCAGTCACTGGTAAAGCTAACAGTAAAGAAAACAAGCAAACCTGGCAATTCCTCCCTTGAATCAAACTACCAACATCATCGTTAGTGAAAACATCTTGAGGATTAATAATAGCTTTGGGACGTTTCAAGTACAACTGTCGTAGGAAGCATTGGATGGCTTTAGCTGATATCCTGCAGAATAAAATATACAATACGGAATCAAAACGTAACAACAAATAGTTGTAAATACTGTATATACTGTTAACGAATTGGCAACTTTCTTCGTGACGAAGCTTGCATGTACGATTCCTTTCGAGGATGCTACATCGAAACATTTTAAGACTAAAACAAGGCGCTTATTACGTCTGTAGAATGTAAACCTTATAGCGCCTTGTTAACTACATCAAAAATTTGTGATCGACAAGTTCTTGATCATGTAAAAGAAAGAAAATAACACACAGTAAGAATGATGCAAACATGAAGAAACAAGGGAATAGTGTAAATTGGGAGGTACATGAGAAACACAGAAATGGAAAGGGTAAGCAAATGATAGAGAAACGAATAATAAAAATGGAAATCATGGAAACTGATGTTGGTTAGACCGTAGTTAAAGTCTTAATTACGTCCATCAAAGTAAAGTGTTATTTGTAAATGACATAAATACGAGTCATTTCCAAGGTGGTCCCTTGCTTATTATTTTGCCACTATATTATCTTTGGCTGACAAACCCAAGAAGTAATCAGTTTAAAAGCTATGATTTGCGCCAATTATCCGCAGAAAAATACCGTAAAAACGCATCCAAGACACCAGCCGATTATAAACAATGAAAAGACCTGCTTACCATCGACACTGCTGGACAGTTTTGACGATTTTTCTTAATCTCCAGGTAGTTAAATTTGCGGTGTGATTTAAGAGTAGGGTCAATCGCTTATCCACAAACGTCGGTGCGTCAAGTGCCCTGGTTCAAACAAAACAATAGAATACAAAATCTTGAGAAAAACTGGTGAGTGAAAGATGCCTTCTCGTAAATGCTGCCGTGGCAGAAACTTGAAACAAAATGTACTGCTGAAGATTTAGCTGATGTTAACTGTTGTTGTCAACAACGGTATTCACTTTCTGCTCTATACACCGTAGACGATTAGTAGTTCACGAAGTAGTTCATTCTGGTTGCAAACAAATTAGACTTGGGATAATTGTTTTAGGCCATTATCAAGCATCATTCTTCCTACTGTTCAATTACGGACGTCTGCAATAAATTGACGACAGCTATTTTTTTTTGTTTTGGCTATGTGACTGCTATCCTTAGTGCAGTGTTATTATTAACACCACCGAAATACAGCCAAGAATGAAATTGACAACATTCAATAATTCCATGGTTTTGCACTTTCGAATACCATATAATCTACCAATCGCTAGCTTCCTTGGGTAATTTACAATGAAGAAAGACCTTGAAATTTGGTCAAACTTCCAACTTCACGCCAATTTCCCTGCTACATGAACATTTCTTAATGTTTCATAGATATTGGGGGTGTACAGACCACCAAGGTCCCAATCGGCACAACCCCGTCCATAGTACAGTACATTATTCAATGTTTTTAAGTACATATAGCACTCACCCTTCAACGTTATCACGCTCAGACGAATCTCTCTGTGAAGGATAGGATCTCGAGTGATCTAAAACCGAGATTTCATAATCATTTGAGGTTAAGATTCGTTCCCAAACAAGGTATCAGCGAAAATCTCTATTTGCGTTCACCAAACTTATTAAAAAAAATTCCCCGTTGCCTACGGTCATTAAGATTTTACAAACAAAGACTCGTCAAAAACAACTCATATACAATTACAGTAGTATTAAACAATGACTGATGTATCACCAGTTTATAAAAATTTTGTTACAGCTAGATACATGATAAAAGCAACGAGATCTGGCAGACGTAAATTTGCACAAGACATGACATCACCTTTTTCTCCTTTGGACCAGGTGACAAGGTAACATTTTAAATGCTTGACGACACGTGAAGGAATTATTTCAACAATTACGCCGACCTTCTCTTAAGAAACTGAGCCAGAGTTTTTAATTAGCGGCATCGCATCAACATTGGGAAGTACATGACGAAACAAAAATATTACGACACAGCTGATCAGCAAAAGAAATACGAATGCAAGAATCGCTGCTTAGTAGAAAAGCATGGGCAAAACAAATTGGATAGGGAACATCCACTTTAAGCACGATTTCAAAAAATATTACATGATTTGAACAATAATCGAGCGAAACGTAAAAGTGACCTAATAGGCATAAGTGAAATGTAATATTTGGTCGCACTTACATATATCGATTTCGGATACAATAAACTTCGCCAATGTGCAAAGCTGAGGAGTTGACAGTTCTAGTTGGAATTGGTCGGACATCTACAAAAGGAGCAAAACTATATAAAAGAAGACATTCAGAGACTACAGAACCTCTGACAAGGCCAAAATTTCAAAATGACCCAGACGGCTATCCGGATCACCTCCAAAAGTTAATGGGTTCTTGCATGGACCAATACACACCTCTGGTAAAGACTTTGTGAGAATTTTACCGTTGGCAACAGACAAACAAAAGTTAATGCAAGCAATACAGCAATACTTCTTTATCAGAGGTAATTAGACAAGCATATAAAGGAACTAAATTTCAACTGCAGCACTTGATATCTGGTTTAACAGCATTTTGCTAGTTCATAAGAAAGAATTGGACGTAGCACGCAACACCTCATGCTTTTATTTGTTAATCGGATCAACGCAGCTTCAACCGTCTGCATAATTTTAAACCGAGATCACTTAACAGAGCAATAGAAATTACCTAAATGTTTATGAGGCTGACGGAGGCTTTGCTAGCGTGATTAAAGGGCTTGGGTGGCATCTCTGAAACGATAAACAGCTAATACACCTACAATTCATTTGTGATGGGAATTTATAACCTGACCAGAAGTAATAGCAAATACATACACTACGAAATCTGATCCTCTTCAACGACCCCCGTCCCCACTCTTGGTAACACAACACCAAAGCTTTCTTGCAGTCATTCTCATTACCATAAACAATTAAATTATCCCTATAACCCCCTAACTTACGCGCTGGAAGTAAACTAGACAATGAGTGACGTCTGCTGTAATGATAGATAGGTATAAGATGATGATAATTCTGCTGTTAACCGGCGCGCTATTGCCTGTTCTAAATGTATCTTACTTAAGGAAGTATCAGTGGTAATACACAATCGTGACAAGATGTATTCCTCATACCTCTGCCTCTTAATAAAATACACTACAACACTATAAAACACCATCTGGCAGCAAACCTTTCCTCCTTTATTTTCATCCAAATAATTTCGTTTACTATCACGTCCCCGCCAAAGTCTGGGATTGTTCACAACCGAAGCGATAAAATCCAAAGCCGAGGAGGGATTTAACCTGCAATAAACATACATACAAATAAATGCTATAACGTAGCTGTAGCTTTAAAAAATGACGGTTAATTGTGCATGGCATAACAAAGCATCAGGGATTTGCAGACTTGTAAATTTGTAAATTAATTTTGGCATAAGCAAACGAGAGGTTAGTAAAACAACTTGCGATTGAACTCTGCATAATTTGCGTAATACTTTGGCCAATAGTGTAATATCGCAAAACAATCCAAACAGTATCACATGCGCTAAGGTCTTTCATATATACTACCAACATCACAACACTTCTCTCTAAACAACTGAACAAATGATTTTTGCATAGAAAATTAGTCAAGTTGTATTTGATTTTCATGCAAAAGCGTGTGAAAACGATTATACTTCAAAGGCATGGATATTACTGTACCATTGTTTTGGAGTGAGAGTCGTGGAGTCGGGGTATTTTGGGAAGACTCGGAGTCGACTAACGGTGAGTCGGCAGTCTGAGTTGGACTTTGACCAGTCAGAAAGGTCGGGGGTCGAAGTCGAGAGTCTTACTCACCAAACTGCAAGAAAATCACTCAAGTAATTCGTCTATAGTTGATCCTTGAAGTGAAAACAAGATAATAAATGTGAACGATGACCACGAAGGGCTGTGAATACTCATTATCTGGTACAATGGATTGGCAGACATAAGTGAGAAGGGGTACCAGCCAAAAACATCCACTAAGTGCAAGCATTTTCAACTATACCTTTTGTTGCTTATGTCTAAACTCAAAAGCCACTCCAAGCAATCATGAAGTGTTCCATTTCTAACATGATGAGCTAACACAGCCATCAGGTGATGAGACACACTTTTATCTCCTTCCTCAGATTTAGATCTAGGCGCATCTATCACATCTCCTGCATCTGTCGTGTCCACTCTTGTCATAAAAAGGAGCTCTCGTTGTAATATGGGTATAACGTGGACCATTTCTGGATCGACTAATTCCAACCAATCAACTAGGAGTCCGGACTGTATATGGTGTCCAATATTCAAGCAGTGTTCGTAAAGGTCAGCTGCAAGAGCAATAAATGGTATTATAATCTAATAATGCAGACTCTACTGAATTATCCAAAAGATATATTACGATAAATTTTAGTACTTCATGCGATTTTCTGTTTCAATTTTGCTAGGAAACCAGACCAGAACAGTATATCAAACCGACTGCACAAAAGCCATTACCATCTTCTGGATCACACGATAACAATCACCACATAAAAGCATGTAAAAGCAGAGTGGGATGCAAAAAGCAAAACGCAATTGACAAGCTTTTTCTATTCATATTTAACAGAAAATTAGGGTATATAACGAAGAGTCAAGCAATCGGGAACTCTTCAGAAACTGACAACATATTTACGAATGAACAACGATTGGGTTACCTGGACCTCAGTATTTAAGCACTTTAAACAGAAAAATGAGTAAGCCTTAAATACCCACTATTTCACACTTTCATCTTACTATAATTATCAAGGAATGTAAGTATATGGCGTGAACGCCAGGGGACAAATATGAGGTATTTTAAGGGGGTGAGTGTTCAAGTAGCATCGACTTCTAACAAGATACATTTTTGTATCATTATAATGGTAGTACAGAAAAGACAAAGAAATACTTTGACATACCTAAAAAGCCAATGAGACTTTTGATAATTGTAAATGAAGTAACCTCATCAGTCTTAGGCATGTTCAAGAAGCAAAAACAAATCGTGTTAATCAACTCCTTGAATGAATTGCCTTTCGAATCCGACTCGAGGGCGACTTTGCAAGCTGTGAACGAAAACAAAATAAAAATTTATTCACAAAAAATTGCAAGAGAAGACTTCCGTAACTTGGTTATTCTATTTCAATACTACACTTTACTGTGGAAAGAAGAAAACAGGAGCATTAGAAACGCAAACAGTAATATCTGTTATAATACATAATGCAGTCCAGACATATAATAACAGGTATCACGTTGGTTGCATGAATGTACCAGCATCATTGACAATCCGGCATCAGTTATGATAATTTAGAAAGATAGTTTGAGCACTACACAGGCACATAAGTCATCACTAAAATTTAACCAATATAACGGCGATCAGAAAGCAAACATGAAATATGGATCCCTTTAACGGTTACTACCAGGAACCTCTATGACCACGATAACAGTAACGTAAATGCCAACTTCCGCAATCATATGATGAGATAACAATACCTAAATAATATAGGTAAACAATCTAGTGGTATGAAGTATTGGTTGCTGATGATATACATAGAACAGGTTCATTAAAGAAAATAATTTTGCATTAATTGATTCACCATTATTCGATAATGTTAAGTCGGACTCAACTGGTCCCCATTGTAGTTGACCATTTTAGCAACATTAATTGTACTCATTTTCACGAGGTCTTTGCTTTTCAGGCAGGAGATTCGGAGTTTCCGATAATGGTACAGGCAGCAAGCGTGTTATGCCATGACATACTGGTATTCGCAAAGGAAACATTAACGACTCTCTTGCGATCCCAATCTTTAATCAATTATTCAATTGTTAAATTAAACAGGTCACCTATTGCAGCGCTTGTAAAAGTAAAAGATTCGTCTGCCAAATTTTGACCTACAATGGCCAAGTAAACAAACAGAATCTTCCAGAATGCCGTAGAGGTATCTTAGATTTGGGATAAACTAATCCTAACACATTTAATTGCTTTGAGACACTATTGTGAGTACAAAAACCTTTATGGAAATTTCAAAATGTCATGTTCACCATGTCAACATGAGCAGAACCCCAAGGTTTACTCTCTCATAAGCAGTTGCACTCGTGAGTCCTGGAGAGACCTGTGCTATCAAGGACGGCAAACCTTCCAGAATAACAAAACACAAAACCGGGAACTTCTCAGAATCTGCGGACATCAGAAATCCACCGAAGACACGACTCAAACTGCGATGTAAGTATCAGTCAGTTCTTTCCTGTAGGCCATGGTAACCTACGAAGAATACTAGTACAGTCCACGAAAATTGAGCTATTAGTCTACACGACAGAATGCAAAAGTATGGCGATTCATTAAGATTTTACTCGTAGCAAAACAGTAACTTACTCTGCAAAAGAAGCTTCTTCTCCATATCATTGTGACAAATTTGTCCAGCCTGAACGGAATCAGTGAGTCCTTCACACATCATTTTTACTTCAGAACTAAAATTAATCCCCTGCCGAGACTTCTCTTGAATTTGCATGGCTATCTTTTTTATTTCTTGCCCTATAGGAAAAATTCTTTCAGTCTTCAAGACGTACACCGAATGTATGTCTATCACAATAACAGGAGAGCGCATGCAACAGAATGTAACATATCGGTATAAAAAGCATCAAGGTGTCACTTTTGTTCTTCTTTATAAATCTGCCTCCATGCTTCAAGACTTACCATAGACAATTTGAAAATATCAATGATCAAACATAAAGGAAATCTACCACGGCGGACGAACAAACAGCAAACTATAGGTGAAGACGTTTATCACGTCTTACGTCGTATGCTTTTACTACGCTACATTTTGACAGATTCTTCTCTCATCATCAGGCACCGGTATCCTGACAGGAGGAGAATCTCTCAAATCGTAGCTTTATCTACAGCTTCAACTGATACGGTAAATACTACGGAATTCAAAGTCGCTTGCTATTCAATGTGAGCGTCGACCTGCGAAGAATGCGCCAAAGTCTAACCTATTCATTCATCGACGGGAGGCCACAAATCGTGCGATGTAGAAGGAAATGATGAATGGTGTCCATACGACCTTCAAAGAGACGACAATGAGGACCCCATACAGCTGCGGTTCTAAACTGACACCAAGTATGTCAAAGCTACGCCTTGACAATAAGCTGTAAACAGCATTGCGCGCTTACACTGGATATGGTGTAACAAGTGTTTGGCTCTTTGGCCATGGTTACTTGGTCCGAGTCGTAAACTGGGGTCCAAAGAGACTATAACTACACACATTCTAACCTAATCAAAGACGTCACCCATGCAGAAAAATTAGGGATTTGAATGTGTTAAGTTACAAGTTGACCACAGTCCCAAACTTTTCTAATCACAACAAACTAGATTCAAAGAAGAGAACTTACAACTTCTATATTCCGATTCACTAGCCCTTCTGAGAATACCAAATATATCACAATAGTTTGTTATACAGCGTGCAACTTCGGGTGACCCTGCAATAACAAAGAGAACGAGAGTCGTCCCATAATCTTAAAATACAGTGCGATCAATTTTGGTACTTATGACCTCGCGGACAAATACTGAAAACACAAATGCTAAAAAATATGAGCATACAACTTGTGTAATTCTCAACATTCGACCCTTCTGCATACTATTTACGAAGACAAGTACAACAATGCAACTCATTTAACATATAAAAGTATCACTATTTAACAGCAATCGATTACGATTTTAGAGGCATGGGTCCCTCCTTTTATCTTTTTAAAATTATAAGAAGCGGTAGTGCCCGGGGAGGGTACATGAGACGCTACAGACGTGGAGCATACGGAGGGCATCTTGGCAAGCAGAAGCCAGCCCATAAAAACGACAAATCGATCAACAGTAAATGTACTTTTCCGATCTCCTATGAATAAACGCGCTACTAAAAATCGTGCACTGAGACCATTCTGGCTTTGAAGGAAGGAAGATTTTATCTTGCAGAGAATTATACATATTCCGGAATACAAAGTATGATTTTAAATTCCCAGTTAAGTTGCTGGACTAGTCATTACAACACAAAATTCTGAAACCTATAAGTCAGAACCCTGACAATGGCCTGTATACGAAATTCTAGTCTCACGTAACCCTGTCTCGAAAGAAAAAATCACTTTTACTCAAATGTTTGCTTTAGTATGTCAAACACCAATGGAGTATAATGTAAGTAAACACGTCAGACATCAATGGTCAAGAAAATTACAGATAAATTCAAATTTCAATTTGATAGTTTTTATGCAACAATAATGAATCCATTGATAGAGGACAAACCTCAAAATAAAGGTCATACTATATTACCATATCTCAAAAGGATGATAGATGGGTTGATGAGCTGGCTGTCCATGTTGATTACTTTTATGAGACAATGGATACATCTTGATACAGGCTTCAAAATACTTCTCTTTTCTTTCTTTCTTTCTTCCTTCCTTCCAACTTTCCTTCCTTTTTCCTTCCTTCCTTTCTACCATCCAATCTTTCTTCCTCTCTTTCTTTCAACTTTCCTTTCTTTCCTTCTTTCTTTCTTCCTTCCTTCCTTTCTTCCTTTCTTCCTTCCAATCTTCCTTCCTTATTCCTTCCTTTATCCCTTCCTTCCTTTCTACTATCCAATCTTTCTTCCTCGCTTTCTTTCAAAGTTCCTTTCTTTCCATCCTTCTTTCTTCCAATCTTCCTTCCTTCTTCTCGTCCTTTCTTCCATCCTTCCTTCCTTCTATCCGCTACTTCCTCTTTCTTTCTTTCTTTCCTTCCTTCCTTCCTTCTTTCCTTTCTAGCTTCCAATCTTCCGTCCTTTCTTTCCTTAAATTTTCCTTCCTTTCTTTCTATCAATCTGCCTTCCTTTCTTTCTTTCTTTCTTTCTTTCTTCGTTCCTTTCTTCCATCTAATCTTCACCCCTTTCATTCCATCTTACTTGAATCCTTAATTTCCTCCATCCTTTCTTCCATCCAATCTTCCTTTCTTCCTTCTTTCCTTTGCTCCTTCTTTTCTTTCTTTCTTCTAATCTTCCTTCCTGCCTTTCTTTCTTCCTTCCTTCCATCTAATCTTCCTTCCTTTCTTTCAACCTTACTTCATTTCTTCCTTCCTTCCAATCTTCCCTCCTTTACTCCTTCCTTCCTTGTTTCCTTCCTGATTTACGTTCTTCTTTTTTCTTTCTTTCCGTCCTTCCGCCCTTCCTTCATTTCTCCCTACCCTCCTCCCTTTATTTATCAATCCATTCATGCATTGTGTAAACAATAGCACAAAACCATGCTAAAACAAAAGCAAATTTCTGCAATAAGTTAATTAATGTCCTGCATACCTTGTTTTTTCCTGCCATTTGCTAACTGAAGAAATCGAACGAAGTTTTCTTTTCTACGTGGCTGTGTACCCTTTCAGTAAAAAAGATATCTTAAACATACAAACTATATCCAACGTCAACGAAGATACTTCCTTAATAAACGGTCACGTAAACCGTGCAGTTGCTCTCAAGGACAGTAAACGTTGCTAATACAGAGTTCACTGCCCCAAGAATTGTCATTTTCCACTGTCAAATAACTACCGTAAAGCAGCAAGAGAGGCCTATAACATGTACCAAAATTACATTTATATAAAACTACTCAAAGGCAGTATGGAATTTCAAATAATGCGACAATTTAAAATTTACACAAGATCTGTCTTGAAATAGATGCCTGATGAACTAGAAAAACGCCCAGAGCAAAAACCTCCGCTAAACCAATACGAATATTTAAACAACGGGCATTTTTCCTATTAAATAAATATCTAAATAAATATCATTACCAAACATGGCATCTGGGTTATACCCAGGCAGGCTTCCTCACTAGCCCTAGTTCTATGAAGGTTTCATTACCGAAAAAGTCATCAAGAATCCAAAATTTAATTGGTATCATCCCAAGTAATGAGCTAGGGCCAGTCAGGCTACCAACATAATCTTAAAATTTCACAACTTTTTGAGATATTTTGAATAATAACAAACCAACCAATAAATAAACAAACTCCGATGATCAAATAACCTCCTTGGTGGAGATAATTAACATGTGAATTCAAATGTTGAAAAATGCACTTATGAAGATTGGCTTCTATTTCAAGACACGGTTTGAAAAAAATGTCATGGGAGCAAAACGACATAAGCCAACCACATAATTAGCTTCCGAATTATATCTGGCTTCTATTATCTCCTATCTGCTCAATATAATGCATTTTGTTAACAAATCTATAAGACCTGTCAAGTAGAAGTACAAGAGCAGTGCAACTTACAATACAAACGAGATCTCAAAATTTCACGAGAAAGAACTCGTCATCAACCATCAACGCGTCATTTTTGTCAAATTAATACAACAATGTATGTACGGAAGAGACACGTTTAATACTATTGCCATGCCCTTGAGCAATTACTCACAATCACAAAAATGCAAAATTTCTCGTAAAAACATTGTTTCCACTAACCTAGTTTATATTTCTCAGTACGAATGGTATGTTTTCTAGCAATAACAACAATCCTCTGTGAATGATAAATAAAATTGCTACATTACCTCCAGTTTTGCAAGTAAATCGATAAGCAGTGGTGTAAGTTTTGTATCTGACATAAAACTGACTGAAATTGCTTCATCCGAATCAGTCGTCATGATCTGCAATAGATTAAAGTGTAAAAAACAGTAAAAATGTCATGCCTTATAAAGACCAACTGCCACAAGCCATTTCCCTAACAATCAAAAGGGTACACAGTTTCGTTGAAGCTAGCTGCCCCAAACAACGTTCTTGCGTCTCATACATTCACAAGCCATGTTTTGCAAATGCAGCCATTAAAAATCTCAAAAATTGTATTCATGTCAACGTCTGCCCTGGGGTCAAACAACTCTCTGAATGGTGTCAGGTTGCCTAGTAAAAGTAACAATAAAAAGGATGCTCAGGCAGAGGCGAAACCACACAGTTTGAGCAAATCTCTTTACAACAAGGCAGTTGCTGGGGCACAATGTTCAGAAACGTGTCAAGTGGAAGATAATTGCACGGGAGAAGGCCTACTTATCATATCGGACTACTGTGTATACTCACAAATGGTACTGATTTGAAAATTTTAGGTTTCCTTTAAACTTACATTGTCTTGTATCTACAAAACCTCAATCGAATCGGGTCTAATTTGTACTTGCAATGACTCAGACCAAATTGGATATTTAAGGAATATGCAACTTCAATACAGACATTGGATTCGTTTGTATCTGTTAGGGCCTCCATAAATGTTAGACAACTTTAGATCCAGTACGAGTTCACTACTGTGAATTTCCTTTGTGCATCAACTCCTGGGATCGCCTTTAAAACTCGTTGCACTTGGTATGCTCTCTACGAAATCTGTAACAAGCCTCGTTTTTGCGATATACGAGTTTTAAGATTTGTTGAAATACGTCGAATTGTTTTTACAAATTCCTTAACATATCTTACCCCACTGGGCCGCAGAAATTCGCCAATTGCAGCAATAGGCTGACGTTTCAAAGAGTGAAAACGTTCCTGGGCATTGTATACCACTTGTTGGTTTTTACCGAAACCCGTTGTGGAGCTGATCTGATGATCTTAGCCCATCTAACACTGACAGACTACGACTGGATCTAGACTACCCTATGACGCAAGGTCGTACTTGTACTCGTGCCGGAGTTAAACCCCTCTTTTATGTTATGATGTACGTGCAGTATCTTAGTCAAATGGCATTGCTCTGTACTTGCTCGATTTTTGTACTCTGAAGTTGTATATTTGCATGGCAGGTTTAAATTCAAACAGGGCCAATTTGTATCTGCATAACCTAGATCTAAATGGGAGTGTTTTGTCGGCAAAAATCCTTTTGAGGGTGTTCGCTGTTATATGACGGAGGTATGACATTTCCTTGGTTGTCAAAATTCTTTGTCTGTGAATCATCCTGGAATAATACATTCGAATCGGTCGCATACTGAACAACTGAATTCTTTTAAAAATCCACCGCCCACCTCGGCCCAAGTACTAAACACACAGATAACAAAATAAATGAGGAAACAAAATAGTGGAAGAAATTTTATCGATCATTTTCGGGACGAAAAATACTTGATAGAGAGACGATGCTTACCTTGTTCAGAACCGAAACAACGGTTGATCCTAATGAGCGCGTTTGTCCAACGTTGGAAAATACCAGTTCCTCGGCGAGTTTCTGTAAGCAGAAAGAATGAACTCCGAAATACATGTATATAATGCACATGCGCATTTAATATTTGACGATTGACGATGTGCTTTCAGTATACAAAAAGTGATTACCACGTTGATATATTGACCGCACATATCAAACTCACGTGCCTTTGGACAGTCAATGACGATATTGCTTCATGTAGGCAAACTAAAAATGACTTTGGTCCTCACAGTAAGCGTTCGAAATAAGCACATTTTTCTCCAATGGTGATTTTTTAAAAATTTTCAGGAACCAACAAAGGTGCATTGTTAAACAGCAGGAAGGTTTAAGGTACTCAAACTTTTCGCTTCAGAATTGCTGTTTCTAACTAGTTTTACAATCAAATTTAGCATAAAAACCCCAACTTTCACCAGCAGGAACTTTGCTTCTTATATTAAGTTCTGTCTTCCAGTTATTCTTTAAAATTTCATTTTTCCCTACCGGTTTTTTTAGATTTCTACTAGTTTTCACCGATCTCTGAATGTTATTTTCACCTTGATAGTACTGCCAAGTGGCATGTAAACCAGTTGCATGTACATCATTGCTGTTAAGTTCGATTACAGTATTTCTCATGTATCACCATTATATTTAACAACAGGTACGTAGATAAAACACGTACAGTTGCCTTGGCTTATGCAAAAATCGTACATGGATCTGGCTAGGAATATTGCATCTTAAAACTGCTCGCTTAATAGAAATCACTCAACCGAACGATCGACCTCTATGTGTGATCTATTTTTGTCTCACAATAAGATACCCGACAAAAACGAAAGAGTGGCAAAAGAATTTTCGGCACTGGAATTAAAAGTTCCACTAATGAAGTAATGCATCTTAGTAGTTTTGGGGATTTGGATACTGGCATAATTATCAAAGCACTGGCATGAAATGAACGGAAATTGTTCTCAAGTTAAGTGCAAGTAATGAAAACAAAGCGACTATAAATCCTCCTAAGTATTATGATAATATCACGATGTCATATAATTACTTTTTTGAAAAATGAGCAATCCTTTCGCGAATTTTCGAAGTCTAAAGCTTTAGTCATTCGACAGTATCATGCCACATTCATCACATTTTCTCACATGGTTAAAGTCGAAAATACACGAATGTATAGTTAAGTTATGAATTTTATATTCCATTTGTCATAAACGGGCCCCACGACACTACATTGTTTCGATATCAAAGCCCTACCAATTTTGAAATTTTCTTTGATATCTATGTATTAGGAGGCGATTAAATGGTAAATATTACGCCTGTGAACTAACGTCTACACAACTTGAAAAGTTAGAGTGGACATGCGTTGATTTGTTCTTAGTGTCCTCATTTGTCAACTTGTAACGTCTATCAACAGAAGCTTTCAATTTAGCAGAGATTTGTCAAGCATCGCCCGCCAAATTCTGAAGGTCAGAAATTTTCTCTCCCTTGTCCGGAAAGCATGAAAAGGTCTAGCGCTATTAAAAGCTTATAAGCTTATAACTGATTCTAACATCAGCCTATAGATTGGCGGATATTCTACTACCATTCGTACAGCATCAAATTAATTACGCTAATGATCGACATTGAAACACTGTCGCCTGCAAATGCATCTACGATGGCAACAGTCTTCTGTATGTAGTACGTCAAACGAAGTCTAATAAAATATTACTATTTACCTCTTTAAGCTGAGTAACGATCACATTCCGCTTATTGCTCTCCACAGAGGCACTTCCGGAAAATATCTAGTAAAAAATAGGACAAGGAAAATACTTTTTAAGTACATAGCTATAGGAAAGCTTCGAGCCTTCTGGCTTCTGGGTGCTTTTAACGGAAGGTTATCGCGAATTTAACGCAATGTCAAAGGAGTAAAGGGGTCATAGATTGGATACTCTACCATAAAGTCAACATTTTGTCGGATATAACTCCACTACAATGCCTGCTATAGTGTTACGGGTGGATTTATGTAGCTGTGACAATAAAAAAACATTTGTAGCAATGTTGGTTTTAGGTATATATTGTTCCTTCTCACGCAAGAGACAATTGCGCCTATGTACATATATTAATTGAAAAGTGAGTTATTAGCAATGATAACCTCTTAGTTTTCTTGCTAATGATAGAGATCTTTTCACAATGTTGCATGTTAACATCTTTCTACCCTCTGAGTACGCAAGCTTGATGGAGAAACAAGTCATAATGTAAAATAAACAGGGCAATGAAGACCAGTGGTTCGTTCAGTTGCTTGTGGGGTGGTTTGATCACAGGGGTAGTTGTTTCTTTCGGTAATGTTTCATTTAAATGGGTCTGCCTTCAAAACATCCTACACCCTATCGCAGTCTGTTTAATAAGGAGCAAGCAGCTCGTGATAGACCAAAATCATGGTTACATACAATTTAGTCGGTTGAATGCAAAACAGTCAGCGACTATTATCAAGTGGAAAACGTGGCGACATCTGTTAGCTGTTGACAAGCAAACGTGAAAGGTAATCATGTTACGTAACTACGTAAAGGAAAGCGGTACACACAGTACGCAAGTATGCTTGTATAGATAGCCATGTACTTAGCAAACAAGTGCGCTAAGCACAGCGTTATACAACACTTCTGTTTCAGTATTACCTGCCTGAGCTCGTCTTCGTTAAGTAAATGATCACTACAGAAATAGGAAATATTATCATCAAATAACAGTGAGTTTAGAGTGTGTACAGAATAAAAGGGCTGATCAAATAACAAAGTCACCAGGGGTATTGTAATTATAACGGGGTGTGGGAGGAGAAATACATACATACATAAGTTCTTAACCCAATAGCCCTTACGGGACTCTAGAGCACTGACTAACAAACAAGTCAGTTTGACAAACTAAAACTTTCTCTTAGTGCATTCCCGCAAAAATGTCTCTAACGACTTTCCCTTTTTTACTTCTTGCACTATCATATTTTCCAAAACTGTCTTATTACGGTTGCCTCTTCTCGTATACTTCTCGTCGACGAACATCAGCCTTTTTGTCACGGTGTCGTTAGATGCTCGAGCAACATGTGCAACCCATTTTCTATTGTGGCTTCTTATATACTCTATCATTGAAACTAATTTTGTTATGTTCAATATCTTCTCATTAGTGTATTTCCAAGCCCAGTTTATTCTTTCCTTATCATTCTCACTTTTCGCTAAATCGATCTCTTTTGTTGATGACATTCTTGCCATTCCACCACGAACCATATCCTCATCATTAATATCGTCTTCCTTGAATTACGCTCTGAATGATCGAACTCCAACAACAATCCCCTTTCTTCTATCTCTATTTTGCATTGCTATATCCAGATTCTGTGCAGCCTCGTAAACTGGAATCTGTGGAAGTCAGTTCAAGGGACAGAAAACGTCTTTTTTTCAGTATCAACCAACACGATTTAAATGCACGGTTTCGAATTTTGCATGTGACCTCTAGATGATGCTTTAGAATGTTCTTGACAGATCTATCTAAGCGGCAAACTGATTAAAAAATAAGATAATAAATCGCAGAGACATTCGTAGGAAAAATAGCTCCGTTCAAAAGCACAAATTTCGTTTGACTGGGCGACGTTTGGTTGCAACATGGCATTATGATTAGTTGCACAATTTTCTGGTTATTTACAACACTAGTCGGCTTTTATAGTCACAGGCACATTCTTGAAAGGTGGTTCGTTAACTAACCTTCCACTTCTTGTTCTAATTTTTGGAATTGTTTCCTCTTCAACACAAATCGGTGTAAACTGGTCCTCAAGATCTTCAAGGTTCTGCATCTCTAAGAGAGCATCAAGAAAGAAAAAGAGCATTGGTCTTTACTTAAGAATAAATTAAGTACACCACGAGGGCTACCGAGGATTCAAGATTCGCTCGACTAGCACAAAAACAGTAAGAATATCCTCGTTTGTCCTTTTACAAAAACAATGGAACATGGGCCACAGCAAAAGTATATATTCATTCTACAATTGTAAGGTCTTCCCTGTTGTCATTACCTGATTCAGCAGGATATTGGTCCTGAGCCAGCAATGAACAGAATTGTTTTCCATTTTTTGCCCCTCTTGCCCACTGCACCTCAACCAGTTGGATCATATAATCTATACAAAATGTTAGAACAGAGAAAAACAACTTCAATCCAAATTCCATTACAAGTTCTACAACGTATACACTATCTACGTTAGAAATGTCAACCATAACCACTGTCGTTGTCATCGTTGTCATTGTCATCATCATCACTTCAGTATGGAACATTACCACAACAGCTGCCTGCCTGGATTCATCGAGAAGGAGACGACAGGAATCGAACATGCAGCTCTCAAAGCCAATATTCAAACCGATGTACCATTCCGTTACTCGGCGATGGGGTGTCCTTTTATCATAAATATATACACACACTCATGATTTCCTGACTTTATGTTTCACTTCGGTATTACTGTAAGTGACGGTAACTGAGATGGAGTCCTAGGCACACCTACCTCGATCAACGACAGCTTGCAGCATGTCAACTGGATCGTCTTTTGCAGCTTCATCGAGTATTGCTAGTAGTTTGCTACAGTAAAGAGAAAGCATGGACATGATATGTAACGATGTAAAGAAGTGACTATAAACAACATCTTGCGTGGTGTTGTCCTTACAATTAACAACAGAAAGAATGTGTACCTACACCTAAGGATCACAAATGGACGTTAAAGGTGGTCTAATTATCGACGATCGAAGTTAGCCTGATTTAACTTTTTGTCGAGCGCTCGGCGATCGTCCAAATATGAGCCAATCAAATTGGAAAAAACCCAGCCCAAATATACAGCTTTAAAAGTTACGTTGTAAAACATGTCGCGAATGTTTACCACGGTCGTCACAAAAATCGTCCGCTGGAGATACGCCTTTAAGAAAGAGCTACATTCGATCAAGTGGATATACAAGCTCAAGCAGTAATTACAACAAGAATTCGAGCTGTTCTCAAATGGACAATAATTTACTTTTTATGCCGCAGCGGATAGAAGATACGTTGGAAAGACGGATTCTTAAAGATATAAAATTCCTAAAAAGCTCTCAAAATAATAAACCGACACTTCAATTGTAATGAAATATGGAACACGATACTTGATTGCTACTCATCCTTGTTTCAATGCAAACTGGTTATAACAACGTACCTCATACTTAATACTGGCAATCCAAATGTCTGCATGAAAAGAATAAGTTGTGCTGACATTAAACCCTGTAAACCTAGAAGATCATAAGAAAATGGCACGGTATTAATTTATGCTGAGGGCACTTTGCCTAAATATGAAAACATACACGATCAGGAAAGTCTATTATAGAAGGCCAGGTGCCAAATATCTAACATTTGATCAATGGTGCATACGATATAGTCAACGGAACGACAACATTCAATGTTCCTCCGTTGAGCTCTAGTGATATCATTCTTTAAAAAGAAAGCAAATCACCAAGATGGTCTATATACACTACGCACGATATTGTACGGGTTGTACAAGTGCACATTACGTGTGCACATGCTAAAAGCAATCACCCTGAAACTCCCGCTAATCCCGAGCGTCCAATTTAACATTCAAAACAAATCTTGCGGTGGTTACTGCAAAGAATTTCGTCTGTTTATCTCAAAAGTGTGTTAGGTAATTTCAATCAACTGGTCATCCAAAAGACTAGACAAAGATCACCAAAACCAGTTATATGAAATCTGAAGATAGTATTAATTCAGTAGTGAGGAGGTTCTAACGTAACCTTGTCTGTGTTGATGTAAGTAGATGGCTGCCAATAAAAAGTGACAGTGGGCAACCTGGTTATGTCAAGAATTTTCGACAATTCAAAAAAATATCAGTGTTACTATCAAAAGTACAGGAGACAGGTTCTCCCAGGTCTACGTGACATAAAACAGAATCTCGCGAATTTAACCGAAATGCAGAAATTTAAATCGTAAATACGATTAGAAAATTCTTGGGACTACCAATGCACACTGGCATCTGCGGCATTTGTTTTGACTCACGTTTAAGCACCAGGAATCTCGCGACTGCATTAAATCTAGAATGTAAACGTGACTGAAAACATCGTACATCCGTTACGCCACGGTTTAGGTCTACATGTAACCGTTCTTGCACGGAATCTTAACATCCCTGTTTGTGGACAGGTACGTAATGTTACCTTGCTTCTGGTTGTCAATGTCTGGCCTGGACCTTTCTATACTTCGAATGCCATCAGTCACGCTTACAATCCCCGATTTTAGTATTGACTCGGTACATGTGGAAGTTCTTTGGATCTGCTTACTACACGAGAACCGAGGATACAAATTAAACAAAATCAAGGCCACAGTTTAATCAACAATAATCAATGTTGAGTGTTTTAGTTCAACATAAAAGGCATAAATTTTGCGACATAAGGATTAAGGCTCCTTTGAAATATACAGTTTGCCAATTTACCATCGTTTTGGAGAAGAGAGCGATTTATCCACGAACTTTCCACCGTAAAAGACTTAGTTACACGAGAAAATTACGGTTCGTGCATAAAGTATTTGACTGCTCTCCGTCCACTGTTCCGTGCCTGGTTGCTTAGTAACCTAGCATTTCAAATGTGACGCACGATTCTTGATTCCGTTAACTGCTTATTATGCTTAATTGCTTAATTTAAACTGCCATATACTTCTGATTATGAATACTTTAAAGTAACTTTAGTTGGTTCTATCACAGTCACTCCAAACACTACACGAATCATCGTGGGGAACCTACCTGCTTCGACTAGTCTTGGAACATGTGATCGAACCATCTTCATGCGCAGCCAATCCTGTAGTAGTAAGGCTTCTTCTCCTGTCTCAGCTAACCGTACTTCGCAATAGCCTTGCTCGGGAAACCAAGTGTCCAACAACAGTGAATAATTATCATTCACCTCCATATCTAAAACATTCGAAGGATTTGCACTACAATTTAACCTGAAACCATCAAGTGCACAAAATCAAGACAAATTTTATCACTGGTAGATAATTTCTTATAATAGTACTACAATAAAAATATTAAAGTCCACATATTCAGTAAAGAACCTTAGAGAATGTGCTAATAAAAATGTGAAAAAAATGTTGAGTCGTAAAACCTCCTGGCACAAAGGGATGTTTGGGAGATCACAGCACCGAGATGCGCACTTGAACCAGGTAAAAACGGTATCAAGTTAAATGACCAAAGCCAAAATCACCAAGGTAAATTAATCTGGCAGGCGGTATCTCATTTGCATACAAATCATGTTGAATGTTACAAAGCATGGACAGTACTAGGAATCGAGTAAAGTTGTACAAATCCTGCAAAATGCCACTAATCAAGTACAGTGTTGCAGGTCGCGTACAGCTCGCTATAGATCACCAACGTTGCTATAAATCGCGCAATGCGCTAAATGCCGCGTACTGTACGATTAGAAGCGTATAGTACTAAAAGACATATTAACCACTACAGATCACATACAGTGGTACATATCACGCACAGTAATACTCGTCATGTAGGGGGTTGCTACAGGTCAAGGACCGTGATCTAGTAGCTTTAAAAGCAGAGTCAAGGGCAGCGTCAGGATTAGTCTTATAAGCAGTGTCAAAATCAGTGTCAAGGCCAATGTTACGGGCAGTTTGACGGGCAGTATCATCGGCTGTGTTAAAGGTAATGTCAAGTGTGGTGTCGATGGTGTGTCAAAGGGAATGTTAAAGGCAGTTGAAATGTTAACAGAAGCACTAGTGTAACAAGCTTGTGCTCAGCTAAGACAAAACTTATGACAATGATCAAATACAGTTGACATAAAACATAAAAGCAATAACTTACCAACAGGAGAAAAGCAAGACAAAAGTACTATAGCTGCATGGATTACACGGACATGTAAAGTCGCTGATCTTTCACCATGTAATGTTTCAGCAGACCAATTAACAAAAACCATCTCCTGGTTATCTTGCTAGAGGCAGAAGATAGAGAGAGAAATAGTACGAGTCAATAGACAAGGCATCCACATGCCGCCATTTGCACTAGTTCCACACGAGGCCACCGTTCAAAATGGATTCAGAGCAAACGGTGATAAATAGAAGCCTTATGAGCTCATAAGCACACATGAATAAATGAAAAAAGAAAGGGTAAATCAATAAACTTATTACTTAAATATATAAATGAATACGTTTATAAACAATTTAGTCCGAAGAGTAGACTTTTCTGATAGAAACAACCTTACCCACTCAAATGTCAGATTCTCCGGTTCTAAAGCTTTTTTCAGCGCCGTTGCGTACACTTCAAATAATGCTCTAAATGTGTCAGGGCCACTTGGATTCCTCTGATCAATTAGACCCGTGAGGATTGTACTGCGCGTAGTAACTAGCTGAGACAAATCCTGGAAAGGTAACATAAATAATGTAAATATAGGTTTAAACAACTGTAATCTGTTTACACAAAATAATATGCCGAGCGGAAAGACATCTACGATAGGGGGGAAGGGGGGGGCTACAACCTGACTCCACTTAAGAAGTCCAAGTATTCCAATTCTATATACATGTACGACACGGTCGTTTACAAAGCCTTTTCTGACTTATGTTTCGGGAAATTCTCCCATCATCAAGCTACAAGAAATGCCGTGGTACAGCTTCTTATGCCTCAACATGTGGACTTCAGGTGATGTTGAACTACTTGTCTATAAATTTCGTCTTTTAGAGTCGCACAATTGGCCTTGTTAATAATGATGGCTTTTAGATACCAGTTGTTTCAGTAAACAGTATCCTGTTGACTGCTGAACTTATCAATTGGTTATAGATATATGGAAGGTGGTCTTAACGAATCGTCCACTTACCTCAATCAATTCGTTTATGTAATCTGTTGGGAAATCCTTGATATACCTGGCCAAGAATATTACGTATGCTTGAAGTCTAGCAATGTCCATTTCTACGTAGAATCCCTATAATGGAAAGCGAAACATGCAATAAATTTCACTTAAAGTAGAGATAAAAGGTTTCTAGATTTATTAGGTTGGAAAACTTACACCACTCTCCAAAATCTCGATCTACAACATACGTTTTCTGGGCCAAAGCATGTTTTAAACCACATTCTGTTGGTCCTGGTCAATTTCCTGCCATATTCAAAAAGCATATTTCATACAACACCTCACAACCAAAGGCACAATAAGCACATTACGTTTACCTGACGCATAGCTTCTGCTAACGGCTGCATTAAAACAGGGAAGTACTGAAGTCGCGGGAGATGATAAAGCAACCAGTCGTAACTTTTGTTTCGGCTATTTTCGTTGTTCGTTGCCGCGAATGCTGATTTTGCACTTGTGTTTAGTTTGTTGTCATCATCAGCCATAGTCTCCGAGGTCACTGACGTAGTAGTTGCTGTGCTGTCCTCATCAGGTTCAATATTGTTTAAATCCTTTATTTCTGTGATCATTGGAACAGATATGGGTTCCCTTTCATCGGTGTAAATGATGTCCTGCAGACCCTTTGAAGACAAATCAGAGAAAAATATCTGAGAAGGACGAATCTCAAAAAGCTCTGTGGCACTAGGTTCACACGACATTGCTTGGTGATTGTTTTCATGCTTTTCTTGATATTAATTTGTCTGTGATATTTCTAGGGGGGGGGGTTCTTTTTTGGGGGGAAGGGTAGTTTTTGAGATGAAAAATTTCATTCTACTTGTTGAAAGAAACTGCAAAACATCACCTCAAAGAGACAGGAAAAGGATGAGTAGACTATCACAAAAATAATATTGTACTTACAGATCTACATTACATAAGGTTAAAATATATTATGACGATGAAATGCATTGTAAGCCCTTCTCTCGAGACGTATTTCTAATCAAATACCATGCCCATAAACTTCTACGAAGGACGCAAACTAAAGAATTAAAAGACTTCTTCAATATGTTGCACTCTAGTGGCAAGTTAGTGTATACCTGGTGTAAGTTCTTGCACTCCAAAAAATAAGCAACAGGACGAAAAAATGCCTAAAATCAGAGTAATTATAGTATTATCTTCAAATCTTTAGTTAACAAAATTTGAGGATTAGCGTTACACGAAAATAATAAGGCATAAAATACCTGAACTGCAGCGTTCCTCTCCTTCATTTTAACGGAACCAAGACGACTTAGAAAGTATTCAAGTACTTCTTTCGTAGTAACCGTCGACGACTCAGGGCCCATGATTAAAGCGCGAAGTCTTGCGATGACTTGATTTCTAATAGCCTGAAATATCGAGAGGTGATTCTCAGAATACCGCCCTCATAATCATCACCAAATCTATGTACACTGTTGATAAATTAATCACAAATAATAGGACTAAGAACCCTCCTGAGTACGTTGAGTAAGTGAAAGTACCAACGACCAGTTACATTTCACTGTCAAGTTACCCGATGACGGCGCCATCTAACAAAACGCGGGGGGGGGGGGGGGGGAAAACAAAAA